>OOFC01001414.1:2460-19848 GCA_900323345.1 Pseudochromis fuscus | reverse complement strand
AGTAGAAGAAGAAGTTGTGGTAGTTAAGTGACAGTAGAAGAAGAAGTTGTGGTAGTTAAGTGACAGTAGAAGAAGAAGTTGTGGTAGTTAAGTGACAGTAGAAGAAGAAGTTGTGGTAGTTAAGTGACAGTAGAAGAAGAAGCTGTGGTCGTTAAGTGACAGTAGAAGAAGAAGTTGTGGTAGTTAAGTGACAGTAGAAGAAGAAGCTGTGGTAGTTAAGTGACAGTAGAAGAAGAAGTTGTGGTAGTTAAGTGACAGTAGAAGAAGAAGTTGTGGTAGTTAAGTGACAGTAGAAGAAGAAGCTGTGGTCGTTAAGTGACAGTAGAAGAAGAAGTTGTGGTAGTTAAGTGACAGTAGAAGAAGAAGTTGTGGAAGTAAAGTGACAGAAGAAGTTGTGCTTATAAAGTAACAGTAGAAGAAGAAGTTGTGGTGTAAGATCCAAGTGTTTTGGATTTCTATGGTTGGAGAAGGGTCTTGCAGGTTCTGTTTTTTCTGGTTTCTTTGATTCTGGTTCTGGTTTGTTTTTCTCTTGTTGCTTTTTTTCAGTTTTGGTTGGTTCTGATTTATTCAGTTGGTTCTGGTTCCTCTATGTTTCCAGGGATTGGGTTGGTTCTGATTTCTGGGGTCATAGAAAAGAACTTGTTAGACCCTTCTCGACTCTTCAGGCCCACCAGAACCAAGGTGGTCTTTTCCTTGGTTCTGGTTTTTCTGAATCTGTCTGTCCTTTGCAAGTTCAGGTTCTGATTTGGACTGCAGCCTCCGGTTGGTTTTGGTTCTGGTCGGTCTTATAGTTTTTGCTGGTCCTTCTGTCTTTGGTTTTACATGCTGTGGCTCGTTGTGGGTTTTCTGTTTCTTTGAGCTGGTTTTGGTTCATCTGGATCTCTCTGAATTTTGCTGAGACTGGTTTTGTAGATAATACAAAGTCCTGGTTTCTTTGATTCTGATTCTGCTGGGTTCAGATCAAAGTTAAAGTTCTGTATATTTCCATTACAAACAATAATAACAACCAATATTACAGTATGCAGTACTTTCTGTTATTTCTGTAGTATTAGTACTTGTAGTCTTTGAATCCTGACCTCATCACTACTGCCACCACTTCAGTAGAAACATGAGATGAGGAATAAATGCAGCTCGTTGATCTGCAGTTTGTTGCCGTGTGTCTCCAGCAGGGGGCGTGGCTTAGCCTGCAGCTGTGGTCCAGTTTAACCAGCAGGGGGCAGCACAGCTATTGGAACAGAGCAGCTCACATCAGAAACAGTGACAACAAGAAGCAGCTTCACAGTGAAACAGGTTCAGAGACACAGACGTTCCCCCTGACCTGCATTTCGCCGCCGTTATGGTAACATCACCGTTAATACCTTTAATACACGCAGCCCGACGCTAATCCTCCGTAATCTGCTGCTGGAACACTGACCTACATCACGTCTGTCCACTTCACTACCTGCTGCAGGACACACCCTCCCCTTCCTCAGGCACCCGCCAATCACAACACACACACCGGATCTGCTGTTCTCTGATTGGTTCAGACACTGTCAGGAAAAAAACATACAGATTACATATTAATAATTCTGTTCAGTTCTCATTGAAATATCAAAGCAGCGAGTATGACAGTGAAACCAGTTCTGTCTGTGCTGGAATTAAAGGGTCATTCAGGACAAATAAATACGACTGTAGTGCAGAAACATCATAATTTGAGTCCATCTGACTAAATTGATTCATGTCAGTTCAACAAAATTTTATAAAATTGTGCAAGAGAATAATTTCTGTAGATTTAGGTAATGTTTTTAAAATGATATGCACTGGAAAATAAAAAAAGACAGGACTACAAATTGTGTCCTAACGTTATTAATATTTTAATGTAAAGTGAACACAAAGTAATTATTTTATTGAATGACATAATTTAATTCAAGCTGACATTAAAAAATATGTGTCCCATGCTCAGTGCGTGGTGTTTCATACATATTTAAGTTAACATAAAATAATTGCTTGTGTAGAGCAAACTTTTTATGTTGCTTTTACACCATAAAGAAAAAAAGGTTATTCACAGTTTTGAAAGATTTTAACCACACTGCAGTGTTTTTTCTAGGATTTAATTAAATAAATTTGACTTAGAATTATTATATTAATAGTGGGTGATGATAAATTGGTTGGTATTTGTGTTTTTTAACAGATATTTCCAGAAAAATGTGCCTTAACTTTGGTTATTAGAGAGATGTATCTACATTGTTAAATATCAGAACAAATATATGAAATAAAGAAGAATTATTTGGTTTTAAAGAACAACATCCATGAATGTATTTATCACAGATGTCTTTATATTGGTTGATATTCCTCGAGGACTGTGGTGGGTGTGTTAAATATTCTGCAGTTGTTTTCCATCACTGTGAATAATGTATGGATGTGAATATATGGAAACAGCCACTTTAAAGGCTTCACAGCAGCAGCAGCAGCAGCAGTGTTATGTATTCATGTCTGGAAGAGGGTCATGTGAATGGTGAAACACAGGCAGCCTGCTGAGGTGCATCATGGGAAACGTAGGACTCAGTGTGTTTGAAGAACGACCCTTTGAAGGTCAAGGAGTCGTGAAATCTTTATTAAAATGTCTGTTTTTTTCAGAAACGACCTCAGCACTGTACTCCCTCTGTCTTTCTTCACTTTGATACTTTTCATAATTTTTTGCCTTTTTCTCTCATCTTTTTTTTTTTTCACCTCCGTCCTTGTTCACCCTTTAACACCCGAGCCTCCAAATTTCCACCTGGACTGAGTTGAAATTCAAATTTAACCTGCAAACTCTAACATTCATGTGCAGTTGCAGTGTTTTTCTTCACTAAAACTCTCTAAAATAAAAATCAGTTTTTGTGTTTTTCTGCTTATTATTGCTTCATCGTCACTGTTATTACACTCTCACAACACGTAGTATTTAGTAAATCAGCTGTTTTGGTGACTTCTGGGAGAGATGCTGGTGAAATTACCGTAATGACACAATGTTCACCGTAAAGTGCAACATCTCAGGAACTGTTGGAAATTTTCTGATTGCGCAAAACGTGACGTAATTACAGTAATCTAAATACGCATGTGCAGACCTGTCGCTGACGACACACACACACTGTTTAAGGGTTAACAGTAAAAAACACGCTGAGTTGTTTTGACCAAGAGCTGGTTAATTATTGGACCAACTACATGCTGAGTACATTGAACATTTTATTGACTTTACTCAATATTGTATTGTTTTTACCCAACATTTTATTGGCTTTACAAAACATTTTTGGTTTTTACATAGAATTTTTCGCACTGGACAAACAGCCTGTCTCACTGAGCTAAATTAAAGCAACATGTGATCAGTCTAACATTTACCCAGTTCTGGTTAAAAACAATCAACATTTTCTCTTTCTTTTCCTCCTTCATCATATTTACCTTCTTTGTTCTTTCCTCTCAGCTTCTTTCTTCATTCCTTATATCTTTTCATCTGTCTTCCCTTTCTTTTATCCCATCACTTCATCAGTTTTTAATTTAATCCTACATTTTACTCCTTTCTTCTCTTCCTATCTTTCATCCATCCCACCATCTTTTCTCTCTTCCTTTTATCATTTCTGCTTTTGTTTTCTTGCTTCTTTGTATTTTTCTCTATTTCTTCTTCTTTTTTAATTTTCTTTTATTTTAATTTCCTTCCTTCGTTGGTTTCATTATTTCTCTTCATTTATCCTTTTCATTTATCCTTTCTTTCTTTCTTTCTTTCTTCCTACATTTTTATTCAATTATTCTTTCTTATTTTTCATTCCTTTCACATTTCCTTCAATTTTACCTATAATTCACTCCTTACTTACATTTTCACATCCTTTCTTTATTCTTTATTTCTCCTCTTCCTTCCATTAATTCTCTTTTCATTCCTGTTTCTTTTCTCATTTAATTTCCTTTATTTACTTCCACTATTTTTCTTTCCATTTTTTAATCTTCTTCATTTCTTTCCATCATTCTCCCTCTCTTTTTATATTCTTACTTTAATTTCCATCCTTCTTTATTTTCCTTTTTCTTCCCATATATTTCTCCTGTTAATTCCCTCTCCTTCTTGCCTTTCCTCTCCTTTTATTTGCCTCCTTTTCATATTCCTCTGTGAGTGTTTTTCCCTGATTTAACCTCCATTCATTCTGTCCTTTTATCTTCTATTATCCTTCTATTTATTTCCCTCCATCCAGCTGCACAAACACACATTATAACCCACCATCCTCCTCCTCCTCCTCCTCCTCCAGCTCGTCTCCATCCTCCCATCTGCGCAGACTCTCCCCTCCTCCTCCCTCTTCCTCCTCCCTCCTCTGGCTGGTTTTATGGAGGAGCTTCACATCTGCAGCGCTCCCTCCTCCTCCTCCTCTTCCTCCTCCCTCCTCTCTCTCTCTCTCTCTCTCTCTCTCCCTCTCTCTCTTGCCGCCGCCGAGCCTTGGGAAGCCTCGATGATGGTTTCTGTTTGAGGAGGTCGTTCGTCGTTTGCTCGCTCACAGGAAGAGGAGGAGGAAGAGGAGGTGGAGGTGTAGTGTATTTTTTCGGCGGCTGCATCTGCATGGCGCTGGGGGGGGAGGCGCCGCTCGGCTCGGCTTCACCATGATCGCCGTGTCGTTTAAATGTCGCTGCCAGATCCTGCGCAGGGTGAACAAAGGTAGAGAGACGTGGAGGAAGAGGAGGAGAGAGAGAGGATGTGTGTGTGTGTCAGTGTGTGTGTCGGTGTCTGTGTGTCCGTGTGTGTGTGTGTGTGTGTGATGGAAGCGTGTTTTCATGTGCAACATTCATGCATGTACACATGTGTGGTCGAGTGTCATTAGCTGCTATCTACTGACATTGAAAATAGAGGGATGGTTGTTTGTGACTGAAGCCAGCTGTGTGTGTGTATGTGTGTGTGAGGATGCGTGTGTGTGTGTGTAAATGATCTCCTGATGGATTCATTCAGTCGATGGCTGCAGGTTGCTTCGGGCGAGAGACCTCCACAGTGAGTGTGTTCACTCAGAGAGAGAGAGCGTCGCATCTCATTCTCATGAATGTAATATTCATGGTGTGTATAAACAGCAGAGAATAGACGAGAAAGGAGGGCAGACACTGAGTGTGTGTGTGTGTGTGTGTGTGTGTGTGTGAGATCACGTCGTAGGGATCGGATGTGATTTCCAAAATGTTCTCGCTTGCGCCTCGAAGCTTCAGGTGTTTGTTTCTGGTGAAATATTCCTCCTTTCTGCTCGGCTCTGGTGGAAGAAATACTGTTCATCATCTGTGAATAGTGTAGCAAAACTTTATTTATACATCATCCAGAGACGAGGTGAGAACACCTGCTGAGAGTGTAGAGCATATCCGCCATAGCCAAGTTACCTCAAGGCATCAGAGAAAGTAGAAATTAAAAGAAACCCATACATATCCACATATTGAAGGAACCTTTACTCAAACTCACTGTGTAGCTTCCACAGGCTGAACCTATGTGATGTCAGAGCATTTCAACCAATCAGAAAAGTTCTCCTAATTTTCTGATTGGTTGAAATGTTCTGACATCACATGGGCTCGTTTAAAATGGCAGCCTTCATGATGGGGGAAGTGTGACTCTCAGAGGTGGATATTTTAGTTGTGTGAGCTTTTAATTTCCAAATATGTCCATGAATTGTGACTGTATGTCATGATCTATCTTGCAAACTGTATTTTAACCGTAGGTTTTCTGTTTCTTTAACTGCAACTGAGAATGTGTAAAAAGAGTATGTAGTGTACAGAGAGTATTGGATAAATTATTCAAATACAAATAAAGTAATGTGTAATAGGTTGGCAATAAATATATCAATGTACTGAGTTAACACAAGGTTGTGGGGATTGGCAGAAAAGTCTTGACAGCTAGCTAAGAGTGACGTGACTGGTGGATAGTTCAAATAGAAATCTATCAGATAAATAGTTGTTATAAATAGGTATTTAAAATAATGGTAAAAATGGATAAAATTAATATTGCTGCTTGAATAGTATTATACAAATGGTCAAAACCAGCTGAATTGTAAGCTAATAGTAATCGATTATTGCTCAAGCGAAGTGGATGTTAAAGTAGATATTAAACTGATGGTAAACAATGTAAAAGTGAAAGATGTTACAAATCATCACTCAAAAAGTGATGAACAAATGGTTTGTGACCTACTAGCAGTCTTTGTTAAAAGAAGTGGATAAATGGTTCAAGTATTTGCCTAAGAATTATAAACCGCTAAAAATGGTAGCACCAAGTAATAATTAAATGGCTGAAATAGTTTCCTTAAAATGATACATCAACTGATACATGGTTAGCTAAAAGTAACTGATAAATGGTGCACACAAGTACTGGATAAATAGTTCAGACTTGTTGGCTTGAAGGTGTCTTTAAGCTGCTAAAATAGTTAGCTAAAAGTAATGGATTGATGGTCAATGGTAACAGATAAATTGTCAACTAACAGTCATGGATGAATTAGCTGATAATTCGCCAAAGCTAACAGCTAAACATGAAAGATAAAAAATGAAAAATTAGTTAGTTGAAAGTAACCAATGCTGTAAAGTAAATTTCAAAAGCTCAGAGTGAAAAGTAAGTGGTTAAAATGGATGCATTATAGTTAGCTTGAACGTATGAATAACAAGCTGAGAATCTGATGTTAGCATCGAGAGTTTAACTGTCGTCGTAGACTGAAACTAAAAGTTTTTTTGGCGAAGACATATTCAGATTTATCTGACAGATCTGTGTGGCTCCAATAAGGCACAAATATGAGAAATAAACTTTATTATGTAGCTAATAAACAGCTGGATTTGTACAGTCTACAATAAGGATGTAAAGCCCATGTGGACACACTCTGGAAAAAGAGATTTTTAAAGTCTACAGTTCAGCAGCTGTTGTTTCTTTTGCTTTAGAGGCAGAAAACTTTGACTCTTGTTGAATTAGAAAAATAATTTATTCCATTTACTGTCTTCCATTTTTATCTACTTGACGCAATTTTATAAATACCATTTGGATATGTCGAGCCCTGCCCTCCACAAGAAGCCAGTTAAGCTGTAAGAACTGAAATCCTTCATTTTTTTAATTTTACATATAAAGCTGTGGCTGCACCTCTCAGGTTCACATAATCTCATCTGCAAAAGAAGCTGCTTCAATTTCAAATCTTTTGTTCAAAGCTGCTGATTTTCTTTTCTTTTGCTGTTGTTTTTATTTGTTTATTTGCGTGTCTCACTTCAATGCTAGGTTAGCTAAAGGTTGAGTATTTTTATATGTCTTTGAACGTGTCTTGAGGAGGTCTAAAAATATAATAATTAAAAATGGAACATCTCTGTGTCACACTTGCCCTCAGCGGATATTAAATATACAAGTAAAAACACATTTCCATCTTTTGGCAGTGTATGTTCAGACTTTAGCTTTGGGAGATTTTGTAAATAGATGTAAGAAATGTTCCATAAAATCCATGAGCTGGAGTCAGCGTTCAGATTTTTCAGGTTACCATTGCAATAAAGTACAAAAACCCTTAATAAAACCTGTTTTTTTGCCCAACAAATGGATGTGCACATTTTTATACTACTGTTATCAGTTTTTTTGCCTTTAGGGAGCATTTATTATAACTATTTTCATTTTGTGGCACTTATTTTTGTTGCTGTTGTGTGTTTTTCTACCTCTAGAGGGCATTTCAAAATACTAGTAACATTTGTACATGTACATTTTCCTCCTGCATTTATATTTCTTGCCTCTAGGGGCTCTTATTATAAGTATTACCATTTTTAGATGTACATTTTTACTACTGCTGTTACTTTCCTTACCTGTAGGTGGCTTTTATATTGTTGCTCTTAGCATTTTTAACTGTGCATTTTTACCACGGCTCCTATATTTCTTACCTAAAGGGTGCATTTATTATTACTATTACTATTTTTAGATGTACATTTTCACACTGTTATTGCTGTTGTTGCCTGAAGGGGGCGTTTAGCGATTAGGATTTTTAGGCACATATTTTTGTTGCTGTTGTGCCTTTGTCTACCACTAGGGTGCATTTAGAAATACTACTAACATTTCTACGGTTGCATTTTCCTGCTGCTGTTACTTTTCTGGCCTGTAGGGGGTGCTTATTATTGCTATTAGTATTTTGACTTGTGCATTTTTACTACTTCTGTTAGTTTTCATGTCTGTAGGTGGAACTATTGCATTTTTAGGCGTACATTTTGAACAGTGCATTTATATTCTTTCCTGTGGGTGGCGCAGGATGTTTGACATTAACAGAAAGTTATGTGTGACCTTGTTTAAACAGCTCAAGAAAACAAGCTAAAACTGTATATATATGTGTTATATAAGACACCACAATGCGTAGTATTGTACAGTATATGAGTGTATACAGATTGTACTGTAGATGAAGACTGAAATGGAAAAGATGCTGCTGTCCTACATCTGGAGGAGGAGGAGGCGGCTCGGCTTTCATCTCCAGTTAGCTATGGTTTCTGTGTGTGTGTGTGCGTTTGTATTACTCATGTTGTGGGGACCTAAATCACTTAACACACTCACGATGCGAGGACTCGACATCCTGTTGGAGACATAAAGCGAGTGCTCATAATGCAAATGATTAAATGTCAGTATAAGGACTTAAGGTTTAAGGTTCAGGGTTAAGTCTCCAGAAATGTGGATGAAAATCAAACTAATGTAATGAAAACACAACCCGTCTTTGTGCATTTTTTTTACAGTCTCATCGTGTTTCTGAGCTTCAGTCGCTGGAACCAAACAGAATAGATTCGGAGCAGATTAGAATAAATTAGAACGAAATAAAGTAGAACCAAACGGACGACCAAAAATAGAACAACTCCACACTGAAGTGGAATAAAATTAAACAGAAGATGGCGACAAAACTGAGTCCGAATGAGGTTTGAATTGAAAACAGGGATGGCTGTCATTAGGATTTAATCAATACTGGTGCTGCTGATTGATATTGGAAGTAATCAAATCCGCGTTCTTGGTTCCAAGAAAAACTTTATACGAATGAGGTGATGATTAAAGTTACAAAGGATGCTGGGAGGTTATTTGTGTGACCTTTACCTGTTAACTCTCATCGATCAATCATCTAATTAAAACACTTATCGATCAAACCCCTTCATCTGTATCAATCTCCATGACATCACGATTCCACCTCGCCTCTCCTTTCACACCTAAAAGGAAACACATGTAGTCAGACGCCTCGTCTGTGTGATGACATCACCGGGGGGGTCTCCCTGTGGAGAGCTGGGATTGGCCCAGACTTTACTGGACCACCGTGTTCTCCACAGGGATTGGACGCTGTACGGATGAGGTCACCTCTTTCTGGCAGTAGTTTTCTTTATTCATGAGGACAAGGCTGACAGACTTCACAGCAGCAAGCCAGACAGCAAAAAGTGGTCAGAGCAAGTAATGCTTTTAATCTTCAGAGCTTTGTTGGATGCTAATAAGTAGCACGATCTGAAGTCGAAAATGATAACATGCTTGCTATCTAGCTGACATGTATTTCTGTGGTGGAAGTTCTGCGCTGTCAGATGAGGATGGTGAGTACAGATGCATCATGGGAGCCTGTTAGTGACATTTCATGCATGTAAGACTAATGGATGGTCGTTTCATTTTAGAGCTTCAGAACAAGCTAAAGGAACTGGTCGATAGTTTGAGACAGAAGAAACTTGTGATGATTCTGACCTAGCCAAAGGAGCTAGTGAGGGTTTGGAATCAGCAGAAACTGGTTGAGTCTCAGAACTGTTGGTGCTTCAAAACCACTTACAGGAACTGATCATGGTTTGGGATCTGATAGGAGTAGTTGTCGTAGAGCTTTAGAACCATGGGTAAAGTCTGTTAACAATGTGGAACCAGTTAAAGGAACTGGTAGAGTTTCTTACCTTGATAAAGGAGCTGGTCAAGGCTTTAAGTTGTTTAGGGTACTGGTAGTACTGCTAGCTATACTATTTTAAAGAAACTGGTTGATCTCCAGAACAACTTGGATTAGCTGTTGGAGCTTTAAAACCAATTAAAGGCATCTGCAAAAGACTGGATATAGTTGTAGGAAATAGTAAAACTTTGGAAACTGTAAAGGACTGGAACTAATTTGAGGAATTGGTGGAGCCTCTAAACAGTTGAAGTATCCAGTAGAGCCCAGAACCAGCAAGAACTTTAAAAATGTTTCGGTGCAATTAAAAGACCTGGTCCAATTTAAGGTATGAATCAGGTAGAGAAACTTGTTAAGCTTTAGAACCAGGGCGTGGAACTTGTCTGGGCTTTCAAACCAGTTAAAGGAACCGGCCTGTGCGTATTGCCAGTTGACGGCACCAATAGACATTCAAACCAGCTAACCTGTAGAACTTTACACCCAGTTGAAGGTACTGGTAACAGTTTGGACCCTGTTAGAGAAAGTATCAGAGCTACGGGACCAGTTGAAGAAGTTAGCTGATGTTTACATCCAGTTAAAGACACTGGTCAATGAGCTGGTGAATCTTACCGCAGGAACCAGTCAGAAAAACTGAAAGAACCTCTAAACCAGTGCCTGTTTGTGTGTAGTAACATGTTTGTGTGTTTGTTTGTGTTGCAGATGAAGGGCCGTACACCAAACACTCCGCCGGGTCGCGACCTCCAGATGGAGCGCTGGCCATCAGGAGACAGAGTATACCAGGTAACACATGTTAGTAATTTTAATCTGCTTTTATCATCACATCACATCCATGCCATGTGTGGTTGTGCTCTGTGTGGTTCCATCAAGCACCAGCTAATAAACATAACCATGAAGATGAAGGCTGAAAATAGAGCAGCTGATGTTTTCCTTCATCCTGTGACCTGCAGGAAGATGCTTGCAGTCGCAGTTTGTCTCCTCCCACCTGGAGCTGGTGGCCTACTTGTGATTTCTGTCTGCAATCAGAAACTCAGCGAGAATAAGTAGGAGTCACATCAGAAAGCTGTGAAAGTTGTCTTAAAGAGTTTTCCAAATCAGTTAGTGTTCTGGTGGAGTTTCAGATCTAATTAGAGCAACTGGCAGAGCCTCAGATCCGATGCTAGCAACTGATACAGCTCCAGACAGAAAGAACCTGGTTGGTCAAGCTTCCAAATCAATACAAAAGATTGGTAGAGGTTGGTAGTTGGTTAAAGAGACTAGTGAAGTTTCTGAACCTGTTTGAGGGACTGGTTGGCGTTCTGAACCTCAGGTAGACCAGTTGAACTTGTTAGAAGGACTGACAGCTGCTAAACTATAAGGAACAGGTGGGCACCGAGAGGCGCTAGTAGAGCTTCTGAACCAGTTTGAGGGACAGGTTGAGATTCTGAACTAGTTAGATCTGACAGAACTAGTAAACCACTACAAGAAATACGTAGACACTGGGCAGTAACAGTAGGGCTTAAAAATCAGTTGAAGGAACTGGATGAGCTTCTGAAATGCTATGACAAAGTGGTAGAGCTTCTAAACCAGTTTGAAGGACTTGTTGAAGTTCTCATTGAGCTAAAGAGACTGGCTTCTGAACTGGTTGAGTTTCTAAACCATTCTGAGGAATGGGCTGAGCTTCTGAATCAGTTAAGAGGACTGGTAGAGCTCCTAATTCAGTTTTTGGGGGCTGGTATGGTTTCTAAACTAATATGAGAAATGAATAAAACTTCTAAACCTCCAAGAGGAACTAGTAGAGCTTCTCAGGGTTGAGGAACCATATAGATGAACTGGTCGAGCCTCTAACTGTGGGAGTGGTTGAGCTTCTAGATCAGTTTGAGGAACTACTTGAGGTTCTAAACCACTGTAGGGAATACTGTGAGCTTCTGACTGTGGTAGAGCGTCCAAATCAGTTTACGTGACTGTTTGGACGTCTAAACCTCTAAGAGGACGTCATAGAGCCTCAAGATGTTGGATGGACTGGTAGAGCATCTGGAACAGCTAGAGGGACTGATTCAGCTGCGAGTAGGAGTTGGTAGAGCATCTTAACTCTAAACAGGAATACTCGAGAACCATTTAGAGATTAGAGGTTTAAAGCTGCCTGTAGGAACGAGTTAAAGGAACTGACTGAGCTTCAAATTTGAATTTATGGCAACTAGAAGAGCTTGTTAACAAGGGAATAGATGTGGTCCAGCTTAAAAAGGAAGTAGAACTTGTTAGAGGCTTCGATAAGGCTTGAGATGCGGTAACTAGTAGAGCTTTGGAATCAGTTGATGGATATATGTAGAGCTTAGTAGAGCTTTGTAGGCATTTAGAGAACCTGCCAGAGCTTTTAAACCAATCTGAGGAAAGGTTTTAGACTCTGAACCCTCCACTGAAGGTTCACAACGTCAGTGACACTTGATGTTTAGGTTTAGAAAGACGATAGCTCGGAGTGATAGTAAACTCTGAGATAGTGCAGCTTTAACAACACTCTGTTCATTTGGGAAAACCTTTGTTCAGCGTCTCTCACTGAAGTTTGTGAAGTAGCGCTCTCAGAAGTCGCTCCCCCGCCGCTGCAGGAAAACTGGTTCATAATACATTTTTATCAAAATCGAAGGTTTGGGTGTTTTTCTTTTTCTAGACACTGAGTCAGCGTCGGTGTTCTTAGAAAAGTTGAAAAAGGAAACTGCTGCTTTTTTAAACAAAGCCTCTTTTTGGAGGAAGACAATGATGGTCACTGCCAAAGAAAGAACGTCTTAGTCCTGTCTGAATGAATGAGGGTGCAGTCCTGCCCGATTAATATTAAAATACAACATTTTAATGAAATCCTGCTCTTCTGTTTTATCACCTGAGGACTGGTCACATCACACTGTAGCAGGTCTGCACTGAAATATCTCCATCTCTTCCACTGTTTAATATTTCAGGCTTTGATAAAATATAGATGGACGACAGAATAGGAGATGACTTCACTTCTCTTTGTCCAGATTATTTTTTTATTTCTCGGTACGTAGAATAGGAGAAGAAGCAGTAAAAAGGGATTTCATGGCGAGAAGCGACCGATCACGTGTTTGATCTCTGTAGATGAGTTTCGGGGCTGTTCAGTGGTGGAGCTGATGAAGAAGGAGGGGACGACGCTCGGGCTGACGGTTTCAGGAGGAATCGACAAAGATGGGAAGCCTCGGGTTTCAAACCTGCGACAGGGAGGCATCGCCGCCAGGTAATACTTTTCTTTATCTGATGTCACATTTCCATTCATTTTTGATTCTTTAATGTTTTTGTTAAATTACCACATTTTGTCTCTTTGGAAACGTCAGAAGCAGCGTGAAATATTAGATATATCAAATAAACTGTCTGTTCAGGAGTGACCAGCTGAACGTGGGCGACTACATCCGCTCTGTTAACGGCATCAACCTGGCCAAGTTCAGACACGATGAGATCATCAGTCTGCTGAAGAACGTCGGCGAGCGAGTCGTCCTGGAGGTCGAGTACGAGCTGCCGCCCGTCTGTAAGTACTGCCATCAGTACTATACATCCAGTGTGCTACTGCAGCTGCAGTATGTAGATCAGCGGCAGGTTTTTGACATGTTTCTGATGTGTTGCAGCGGTGCAGGGGTCAGGGGTCATGTTCAAGAACGTGGAAGTCACGCTTCACAAAGAAGGAAACAGCTTCGGCTTCGTCATCAGAGGTGAGACGGGCTCCATTTGTTTGTGGTTATGTGTTAAAAATAAATAAATAAATAAAAATAGATACATGACATGACTGTGTGTTCACAGGTGGAACCCATGAAGACAGGAACAAGTCTCGCCCCATCGTCATAACAACCATCAGGCCAGGCGGACCAGCCGACCGGTACGTGACCTGCATGACCTCTGACCTTGGTGTCTATCTGCAGGTTTCTCTTTGGAAACTAAAAACTGTTTCCTCTCTGTTCTCAGTGAAGGAACCGTGAAGCCGGGTGATCGGTTGCTAAGCATCGATGGGATTCGTCTCCACGGCAGCACGCTGTCCGAGGCCATGAGCATCCTGAAGCAGTGTGGACAAGAAGCCACGCTGCTCATCGAGTATGATGTCTCCGTGATGGGTCAGTTCACACCTTCTGTTGGTGATTTTAGTGCAGAGTGCTTCTGGTTATGTAAATCAGTTTCTAAGAGGCAGTTAAATCTGACTGGATCATTTGTTTGGTAATCAGTCATTATTTTTTATGTAAAAATACAAATGACAAAAATAAGACTTTTCTGCTTCCTTTGTCTTGCACGGCATAAATTGATTATATACATTTAAATCAGTTTTGAGCTGTTCATCCAACAACATTTAGGGATTTGAAGATATCACACTGACTTCTGCATAATTACTTATTCTCAATTTTCTAAACAATTAGAAAGCAGGACCATTTTGTTCGAACAAATAATAATTAATTATGTATCATCTGCATAAAAATGATCTTAAATATTGTTTTTGTTAATGATGTGTGTTAATGATTTGTTAATAATGACTGAATGCCACATAGAGGTCAAATTAAACAGACTGAGTATAGAACCCTGTAGAACATCCTTTAAAGTCCATACATGTTTGTGTTTTCCCTCCTTTTAGACTCGGTTGCCACGGCGTCGGGGCCGCTGCTGGTCGAGGTTGCAAAGGCGACGGGCTCCAGTCTGGGTGTGGCTCTGTCAACCTCCATGTTCTGCAGTAAGCAGGTCATCATCATCGACAAGGTCAAACCAGCCAGTATAGCAGACAGGTACGTGACCTCTGACCCCTGATACTGATGCATTCGATCTATTATTTCTTCAGCTTTAATTTATATGATGTATAATTGATTTTTATCTTCGTTTTGGTGCAGGTGTGGTGCTCTTCACGCAGGTGACCACATTCTGTCAGTCGACGGGAAGTCGATGGAGTTTTGCTCTCTGGCTGAAGCCACTCAGCTGCTGTCGGCTTCCTGTCAGACCGTCCGCATGGAGATCTTGCCTCAACACCAGGCCCGACCGGCCCTGAACGCACCGCAACACGGTATAAAAATACACACTCAACTGGCCCTGAATGCACCAGCCCCAAATGTCCCTGAATACATCACAGCAGAGCGTAACCTTTTGACCCTGAAGGCACCATAACCACACAGACAGATCCAGCAGCTGATTTAAGCAGCTGCAGTTTTTCTGACGTGTTTGTGTGAATAAAGACTTGTGGGAAATACTTTTCCATTAACCTGTTTCATAATGATATTTTAGTGACGATCACTAATGTGTGTTACACGTAGTAACATGAATGATGGTTTAATGCATGTGGGATGTGTCAACCAAAAAAAGAACAAGATAACTTACTGTTCATATAAAAGATTACATAAATAAGCAATCTTTTATGAAACTTTGTCCACCATACATACATATCTACATGTAGAAACCTCATCTGGCTTCTGAGATGCTTCTCTGCTGCCGCCATGTTGCTTTTTTTAATCCTGTAATATTTATCTGACATTTGTAACAAACCAAAGAGCTGGAAAATAAATTGAGTGTTGAGTGTTTTACATGACAGACCTGGTGTCCTTTTGCATACATTAAAGAACCAATATGGCGGCAGCTGCAAGCTGAAAATGAGGAACCTACCTGTGTATGTATCTATGCTGATGCAAGAACCTTCCTGACCTTTGACCTTTCCTCTTGTCTTAACCTGAACGTCCTCCTCTGTGTGTGTATATGCAGTTAAGGTGCAACGTAGTCCCCGCCCCCTCCCCTGGGAGACTGGAGGCTCCGCCCCCCTCCTCCCACCCTACCACTACAACACGTATCACCCCGACCAGTCAGGTGCCAGGTCGCACAACCGTCATGCAAACAACCCTCGTACGTCCGTCTCTCTAACCTTCTCTCCCTCTGTCTGATGTTTTACTTTGAAAGAGTGAGACCCTGCTAATCGTTTATCATCATCATCTTCATCATCGTTTATCACCGTCATCGTCTCTCTGCAGCTCTTAGCCACTCGTTCTCTCCTGGGTCGATGTCGGCGTACAGTCTGTCATCCCTCAACATGAGCACCCTGCCCAGGAACATGTATCCCACGAGTCCACGGGGCACGCTGATGAGGAGGAAGGGCAAGAAGAAGGACTTCAAGAGCTCCTGTGAGTCTGAATTCACATTTAACGACAGCCACTTCAGAGGTTCCTACGTAATCTAGCAAAACCAAGAGAGTATAATATTAAATGTCCTGGTTCTCTGTCAGTGTCCCTTGCGTCCAGCACCGTGGGTCTCGCCGGTCAGGTGGTCCACACGGAAACCACGGAGGTGACATTGCTCGGCGACGGCATCATGGGGTTCGGTCTGCAGCTGCAGGGCGGTGTCTTTGCCACGGAAACGCTATCCTCGCCACCGCTCATCGCCTACATCGACCCGGACAGCCCCGCTGAGAGGTAAACATGCGAGCATTCGTGTAAACAAAGATGGCCAAGGTTTCACCATTTTTTTATGCAATAGTGAAGCATGGATGCGGCATGAATGAAAGAGTTAAGTAATTAGTAACTGCTAGCTGTCTAGCTAACAGGCTACTACGTTTCACCATTGATTTGTTGTGCTCTTAGATTGCTCACAAATCAATTATTTTTACAAACTATTTACAGCTTGATGATGACTTTGAGCTTCTTATTACGATTATTTCAGTTCTTTGCTAAATAATAATGATGAGTAACTGTTGAGTTGCTGGCTACTTGTAAACTAGCAGTCATTGCACTTTTCTGTAGAACATTTATTTGACATGTGCTTAAATTTTTACTTTGACTCATGTCCAGTCCATCCACTGATCAAGTGAGGGGGCGGGGCTTATGATCTATATTGCAACGAGTCACCAGGGAGTGATCAAGATATTTATCTTTATCTTTTTCTTTATTTTCTTAGACTCAACAGTTGTCGTCTATATTTATCACTGTTTCTGCAGGTGTGGTATCCTACAGATAGGTGACAGGATTTTGTCCATAAACGGAGTCCCCACCGAAGACTCGACTCTGGAAGAAACCAATCAGCTGCTGAGAGACTCGTCCATCACCGCTCAGCTCACACTGGAGATCGAGTTTGACGTCGCCGGTAAACGCCTAAACTCAGTTTATCTTTACACAAAAACACAACCGTAGACCCAGGCCTGATTCAGTTCTAGTCTTGGTTACTCATGCTACTCTTGATGTTAATAAATTAGATTTTATTTCATCGTGTTGTTGCTTTTTAAGCTAAGATTTTGCAGCTTTGATAATCAGAGTCAGCAGACTGAGCATTTGTTTATGGAGGTGTGCAGGACCAAAACAACGGCTGCGGTCTTGAGTTTCATCACAGATTATTTTTATGGCATTCAGTTGTTTCACGCAGAGGTAAAAGAGGATATCATTTGCGTAGTGGCAAAAACATTACAAAACATAACAATTAAAAATATGTACTTTGTTGCCAAGAATAAATTTTACAACATTCAGAGGTTTAGTCGTCTAATTTTCAGCTTGGAAAATCAATAGTTAAAGTATTTTTTTTCTGTTATAGTTTTTTTGTTGGTGGAAGTGTAACTGCAGAGCTGAGATCC
>OOFC01001412.1:0-13367 GCA_900323345.1 Pseudochromis fuscus | reverse complement strand
TGGTGGCGGCGGCGGGGGGGAGGAGGGACAGTGAGGGCTGGGAAGTGGGCAGGCAGATGATTTCTTATTGATTTCCTGTTTCTGTGGTGAAGAGGGCTCTCAATTACCCCTGCCAGCGAGCAGATTGGTCCCCTCAACAAAACAAACCCACAGCCAGACTGCAGGGGTCTATGACATAAATAGGTTAACTTAATCCCTAACTAGGATTTAACCACCAACAGACACGGGTACATCAAACTTTCAAAGCTTATAAACAGCACAAACTTGAGGTTTTGCCTTTATTTGACTATTTAATGTCTCAAAAGAGGTGCAGCATATCTCCCCTGCTTTAAAATCTATCTTCCAGGATGTGTGTCTGTGTAGCAAAAAGTGTGTGTGGATGTTGGGGGGAAGCGACATCAATTACAACGCAAAAC
Organism: Pseudochromis fuscus; assembly: GCA_900323345.1. Taxonomy (NCBI): domain Eukaryota; kingdom Metazoa; phylum Chordata; class Actinopteri; family Pseudochromidae; genus Pseudochromis; species Pseudochromis fuscus. The sequence continues at coordinate 12,951 of OOFC01001412.1, read as the reverse complement.
TGTTGTCACAGGGGCTTATCTGCTGAGATGAAAGAAAAGCATGCCTCCCTCCAGAAGTGCAATACTCCACACACCTGCCAAGCTAGAAAGACCTCTTGACAGAAAATCTTTTTATTCCCCACCTCTTTTTCTTTTCTTTTTTTATCTCTTTTCCATGCTACTTCAGTAAACAAGCCACTGGCAAGTCATTAAGCTTAATACCAAAAAAAAAAAAAAGGCGAAGTAAAAAGGCGCCCTGGAAAAGTTAACAACCTCGAAACAAAAGAAGTGTTGTCAAGAAGTGTGTCAGATGAAAACACAATCCTTATTATTGCTCGCCACTTGCATGGATGGAAGCAATCAGTTGCTATTAGCCTATGTCGGCACATCCACCTCTTCTCAGGAACAATGAGACGCAAAGCTTTCAGCCGGTTTCACTTTGCGACCTGCAATCCATATCTCAGTATCGAGTCAAATTACAAAACTAAAGTGCATCTCGCTTTAATTAGACATGCTAATAACTCAAGCAGTTCGATGCCAAATAATTGTTTTTCAAAACCTTGTTGTGCATCTCATTTGCATAAAACAAAATGACTAGTGAAGAGTTGCAGCACAGCCTCACGAAGGTTCCCCACGTCAAAAAAAATAATATAAATATGTGAAACTCCTGGTAGGCTGGATTAAAATGAAGAACAAGACACTCCTGCATTGTCGTGAAGCTGAGTGACAGTGGTACAATCCTTCCCCAATAGGTAAATGTTTGGTATGGGGTAAAAAACATTGTGGCTAAGGTTCAATCAGTGTGTAAAGACAGCCGATGCCAGAACCACAAACAGGATTTCCCCACTTCCAAAACACAGGGCTGAGGGTTTGGAAAGAGAAGTTAAAAAAGGAGAAAAGAGCCAAGTCTTGGTCATTATGGCAGACTGAGAGAGCACGCATGTTACCACTCACTTTGCCAGGAGACCTCTGTGCTATCTCGATATTTCCTTTAATTGGAAACACTGAAGCTAATATTTTATTTGGCCAAGTGACCCTGCCTGATGCGTGCACAGTGTGTAACTGTCATAACAACAGCTTTCCTTGACAGGTGGAGTGTGTTTATTTAAAAAAAAAAGGATGAAATTATAGCCATTTAAATGTTAAATTTAACACTGTTAAACACGTACTGCAGTTAAACTCAGCCATCTGACTATGCAAGCAAAATATGTTAATCATTTTCACTCTCTCCAATTAAACGGCTCATTGTTGTTTATCATTAAAAATAACATCGAGATGTCCTGCTGTCCGCCCACAGCTTTCCCAGGTCGTTAAAACTTACTTCTTACAGGCTCGCAATAATTAGGCTTCTCCTCTGTCACGTGACTTCGTCTTTCAGTGGCTGGTTTCCTGGGAGACGCTGTTCTTCCTGATGATTCACTTTCACAAGCATCTAGGGTCAGAAGAATTTAAAGTTGAACACGGCTGAAGAAGAAAAACCTGATGCACCCAGAGTTGTTGTGCTGCAGAGTGACCAACACGCAGGGCTGCAGTTGTTTAATCTGATGTTTTAATTAATGTGCATTATCGTTATCCCTTTGAAAACAGATGTAAACTTTTACTGTAGGGTTAGCCACAGTGGACAGAATATCAGGGACAGCTGGATGAGCTCGAGGTGCAGAGGCCGCTCTGCCTATTTTTGCCAGAAAAAACAGGCCACTGGCAAACGGCACAACATAGTGGGGCGGATTCAGGTGAAGGCCTTGCCAGAACTCTGGATCTCATTTTCTCTCCTTGTGCTCCCGGGTGCGCTCTACCTGCCAAGTTTCTTTTACTGCCATAAAGGCTGCATTCATCTAAATTGGAAAAAGTATGTGGGCATAAACTCGCGGCCTGATAGCTGCGCAAAAAGACACCAGAGACACTTTCACTCATCTCTCTGATGCCTGGATTCTTGACTTCAAGACCGCCTGACGCTTTGCCGGTCGCACACTGCCGCTTTGTTCGGTAAATAAACTGTCCACAATGACTTTATTCACTGGTTTGGTGCCAGATGCCTGCTCACAGCCGACAATTTTTCTCTAAGCCTGCAAGTTTTTTCAAGCCCTGTATAGTAGCTGGAGTCAGTGTGATCCTAAAGAGAAAAAAAGTCTGTGAGGAATGATTCAGCAAAGCTAACAATCACTTTTACCAACGCCTTTTTTTTTCCACAATGCTACAACTCCCTCTGTTTGTAAGCAGTGATGGATGGGGGGAACGGAGCGGATGGGTGCAGGCCAGCAGCTCTAGACAGATATGGCACATATCACAGCTCAGAGCTGATGTATGGTAGCGGCACTTGCGTTAGCAGCAGTACTGTGTGATGCATCGCAGTATTTAGTGATCACAGTTAGAAATAAATTGGTCTATTCTCAGTACATCCACAGTCCCCTGAGAGGGGAAATCTAGTCTTAACTGCAAGTGCCTTTGAAGGTCCAGCGAAAATCCATTCACAATCCAGCAGCCCCAGTGATTGCTTACTTTGTCCTACTTTACTATTTTTTGACAGTGCCATAATGATGCTTGGTATAAATAGGATGGTTAACGGTTCATTGCTTGTTTGAAGAAAAATGAAAAGGGGGTGTGGGGGTAAGCTTATTTTACATGTGATAATCTTAGGGGCAACTAGAAAGTTAATTAAAAACTATAATTGGCTGTGCTTGCTGTTAATAGTCACCAGGGCGTTTCTTCAGACTTTATTGAGGAAAAAAAAAAAAGCACAAACATTATCAAGGCTTAACACTGGAGCACAGATACTAATGTATACTAAAAGTCACATGAATGTAATTTTAAAAGAAGACAAGGCTGAGATTGTCCCAAGCAGCTGATAAACGCTGATTATGCACTGCTAATCTGTTAATGCATTCACTGACTAATTTTCTATGTTTGCCCTTTTTTTTCTTTCATGTTTGACCGTACAACCAAAATGAGTTCTTGACAGAATATGTCACTGATATTTATAGTTGGGTTTCATGACTGGAGGACTGGCAGCATGCTGGGGGGAAAAAAAAATTCCATAAACATGCACAGAGAGCACTTCATGTACACATTATATAGCAGGGATGGCTTTATGTAACAGTAAACACACACATTTTGGCTTGTGCACCACAATGAATTGGGGTGTTGTTGATTATTAGATGTAAATCAGTGCAACATATAAACTTCAAGATGTATTTTTTCACATTGCATCCTACTAAAGGACAACTAGGATGGCCCACAACACCTGACTTAACCAAAATTCAACTTGTTTTTTAGATTAAGTTAAATGGATTTATATCCTGTTGTGTGGTCTCTTACCGTGTGAGGTTGACAGCAGGGGACTTGTCTCTTGCCCAGGGCCCTTTCCTGGCCCTGCCGGCCCATCCGGAGGAAGGACAGTCTCCTTGGACATGAGACAGGCGTCTTTTTTGGGAAAACACGCAGCAGAAGAAGAAGTAGTTCCTCCCTTTACCTCAGCCCTCAGTGCTGTGAAAAAAACAATGTCTCATTATCATTATCTGCACAGACTTGAGGACACAAAGCATAAAAAGGAGTCCAGGTTTACTGCTCAACAATTTGACAAAGTCGCCTGCTCATTCACACAACGTGACGTCGAACTCCAGTAAAAGTTAGTGGAAATTTCCCTTCTCTCGCTTCTTTTTTTTCTCCTTTTTTCACAAACTTACTCCACATGCAGCCCACATTTGTCCACACACTCCCCCGTTTCTTTATCAAAAAGCGACGGAGGCTTTCTGAGTGTTATTTATGAGCTTACCTTTCAAACATGACAACTTCAAATGTAACTTATTCCCATCCTCCTGACACTCGTTACCCCGCGACGTTAGGAAGAAGTAGGAGTAACAAAGAGTAACTTAGTGTCCACAAACTTTTCCGTAACCTTAGTTGGCAGGTTGTCCCGCAGTCCGAGTTTTGTCCAGATGTTGTTGACGTACAAAAAAAGTATCAATAATAATCCTGCTTCGACGCTCAGTGGCTGTACTTCACTGACGGACAGTTTGCGTCTAAAACATTTTCATCATATCCGGATTCCTGCAGTCACAGCCAGTCAAGCTGCCCTCCTCTCCCCCTCTCTGCTGCCCTTGGCTGCACAGAAGTGAACAAAGCCCTCCCTGAAACATGTGTGCTCGGATTAAAGTTAGGGAAAACAAAAATATGGATATTTTGAAAAAAATTAAACACATTAAATGCATTAGGACTTTGTGGACTACGCTGAAATCTGCGGAAATGTTTCAAAAAAAGCTGCTGACGGGCGCAAAAACTAATTAAACTGTAATTACTGTATTTGAAACATTAAAAAAAATCTTAGGCCTGCTTGTTTCCAGACTCCTCAGATTGTATTTGCTCAACAAAAGCACAGGTGAAAAGAACTAATGATGGCTCGGTTCCATTAAGTGTATTAGACAGTGCCACAGCATGCACAGTAACAACAGCTCGGTGCTGACTCACCTAAATGGAATGCACCTATCAATGACACCTGTGCTTTTTGTTGCCAGCTACCGGAAAACACAGAAGTTGGAGCTTGTGTTGAGATATTAAAAAAACTTCAACTTTTTTTGCAACTGATAAAGAAAATCATTGAATATAGTTGTTTTTTTGTTTGTTTGTTTGTTTTAACAGAAATATACATCATGAGCCTGAATGTTTAGTTCATGGTCCAAGTTGTTCAGAAGTAATCTGATCTGAGCTGTTGGATTCAATCAAGAAATTGGTCAAATAATGGTAAGTATGAACTTATTCACAGCGACTCGTTGTTTCACCTGATGTTCTTTACAGAGCTACTAACCTACATTGTGAGATGTGATTATTTAGAGCACTGGTAATGTTGAAAAATCCAATTCAATGCTACTTTAAAAAACAGAACAGATGTAAGATAGATTAAATGATCCTGAATCGCAAAACATCAGATCCATAATAAACTTTCTTAACAGCCATGCCCTGGAGACCTCTCCAATAATGAAAGCATGTGTCTGATACTTTTATTTTACTCTTAAAACTTAATTAGAGTGGCCTCTAGACATAATATTTAACTGACACTTGCTACAGAGCATGTCATGCTGATTGACTTTTCATTCTCAATGACACCCCACTGTAAAACATATAATACAGTGGCTTCTTATTTGCACCATATCAGAGATTTGTGTTGACAGTATACCATTTATAAATACTAAATGTAGTTAGTTTATTAGGATTTCAGTTACTGGAGTTTTATAACAGATTGTTTATAAGAGGTTTAAGGCAGGTAAAAGGTAGGTGAGTAAATCTTTCTGCTTTCAAAGTGACCCCAAACATTACTCTGGGTTTACTCTGCAGCACTCTTGGCATTTCTGAGTCTGAGAATGGTGCAAAGAAGCACTTATCTATTCACTACTAGTCAAATTAATACAATAACCATGCATTAGTCCCTGATGTAGTGTTATTGTAGTGCTTAGTTGTCATAAAATCTGAAAGCCATTTTTGGGCAAAGGGAACAGTTACCACCCCAGTACTTTTCTACAAACTGTGTTTTCATACTGGGTCATCTCACTGAGGTCACTGGAACCACAAATGATGAGGAGGCAAAGCTAGTTTCAATGAAGCACACAGGTTAAACGCTAATCTCACTTCACCCAGACTTCTCCTTCGTGGAGACCTTCAGTGTCTGAAATACTACTGGTTGGGTCTTTGTCGACCTCAGTTACAAACTCACCTATCTCTGTGAAGAATGTGAACAAAACTGCTGCAGTTAGCCAGCTGTGAAGTTACGAAACACACCTGAAAAGTTTTAAAGACAGCAAATACGCAGCAGAGTTACGATCTCAACATCATCTTTTACTTTTCTCCATTTCAATTCATATATAATTTACTTTACATAAATGGCAACGGAGCCCAATGCTGTGTCCTCTGTCTAGTCAGTAGGGTATTGTTAGTGCAGAGTCCTGCTGATTGCCATCATAGCCATTGAACCCTATTGGTAACAGTATAAGTGAGATTTAAGCCTTGGTAACATGAGAGTGTGGAGGTGATTGATGTGAAATATGCCCTCCCTCATTGACTGGATGAACTCCATTTTCTGCTCCTAATGCAGAAATCACTCCGGGTCCCCAGCATAATGATTTACGATGAATCTGTGTCAATGTTGAACTCGGCAAACCCCACGTAATCCATCTTGCAGATATACCTACCTACCCCGCCCCACCTTGCCGGCTCTCACCCGCCCGTCCCCTGCCTTGCTGATGGGAAGGTAAGGAATGCAGCTCTCCCTCTCCCTCTCTCTCTACGTCTGTAAGTGTTGAATCCATTACAGGGCTGATGTGTAATCACAGAGGACCTCTGTGCCCCCTCAGACTGTAATTACCTGGATACAGATACTCCCTCACTCCATCCCCTAGAGCTGCTCAAAACCAAGAACTCCGTTAACCGGCATGCAGTGCTTTCAGCCTGGGTGGCAATGTGGAGATACAGTTGAGAGATGGGGCCTGTGAGAAAAAAATCATGGTTAAAATTGCGTTTAAGTAATGGGATTTTGACCTTGCAGTGTGTAATGGCCACAGTTCACCACAGAGATTGAATCATGAACAGAGCAAAGCCTACACTGCGAGATCCACCCCCCCACACCCCGCCCCGACACATATGGAAATCTTTGGAGGACTGTATATGCAACATAACTGCAGCGTGAAATCAACCCCTGTTGTCAGTCTTTGTCTCTCTTACACAGTGACACCGCTGTTGCTGCTGACAAACATTATCTTGTGTGTGATCATGTGCATAGTGTCACACCCCCCCCCTCCCTCCCTCCTCCTCTTCCTTTTTTTCAAAATAAGTCAAAGTGGCGCTGGCTGTGTAGACACAGTAGGTTGTCACACTGTGTCAAGCGCTGGTGTCAGCATTGCATCTGTTGCAGTCACATCTCAGAAGACACAAGGAAACGTCTCTCTGTTGACTTCATCTGTTTGTTTGGCAGCCTGCCTGATTGCTGGAGTGTGTAGTGGCGAAGAGAAGCGCCGGCTCAGTCGGTGCGCACGCCGCCGACAAGCCTAATCCTACTTCGCAGGGAACGGAGGGGATCCGGCCCCAAACAAACACCGCCGCTGCAAGCTCCCATGTCTTCCTTCTCCCACACTGCAGTAGGCTGGGCATTGTAAATCTGTGTTGCTTGTCTTGAATACATTTTGTAAACAGAAAAAAAACATATAGAAACCGGCTTTAAAGCAAGAGTTTGACGTTTTTACAAAAAATATATCGTCTGAATTTAAGATTAGGCTGGTCGGAGTAAAACCACCAGCTTGGTTTGATGGATATTTTTGTGCACTTGGGCTTTTGCACTAAGTCAACAAGCAAAATAGCACTCATTAGATTTGGTTGTGTTTGTTGCTAATGCTAATAATTCTATGCTAAAACTAGCACCACTAACTTCCTACTAGCTCTATATTAATACTGCTGAAACTTCTCATCTAACTTTTGGTGAATAAACTTTCTTTCTAAGATGCTGAACTCTGCACAGCTTTAAAAAGCTGTTAATGGCACAACTGCATCAATCTTGGCAGTCCGAGTGTTTAGTTCGCTAATACACCTGTATCATTATCTAAGCTTGCTAGCCACATTTGGTTTTTGTTATGGAGCTGAACTTTTGCAGAAACAGAGCTGGAAATGAGAAATGGCTGTAGGACAGAACATCTGTAATTAGTTGTAATGAGCTTATTCCTTAGCAGGCTGCTATTCTCATAGAATTGCAGAAGCTGGCCCACGTTGGCCTGGCATCGACTTTAATGGGCAGGCGAGAGAGTTGAGGTGTCGCTTTGAACAGTGAGGACCGGCACCTGTACCTGATCAAATCTTCAAAGATTTTACACAGAAGTCCGTGCAGAATGAGTAAAACTTAATAAGTAAAGCTTTTTGAAGCTGACCGTGACACCGGCTGAACCTTGACGCCCTCACATGATTAATAGCATTATGGTGAGTCTTTTTTTTTCCTCCAAGCAAAGGGTTGTTTGAGGCTGTCTGATCAAAACATTCAACCTTTTATTGGTCCAACTGTCAAAGAAGGCAGACTTTGTGTTTGGCAGTTTGAATCAGTCTGTCTGGATGGGAAGTGAACATGACATAAATTGATGGACTCATTAAAGGAAAATCCCTCTATGATCAGAATGAAGCCTGTTACTGCAATTGATTAGCATTTCAATGCAAATAAACACCCTGTTCTTCAAGGAACGGGAACTCTGGGAGCTGAGCAGTGACTGACTTTCTGCTTGTATAGCTGCACATCTGGAAACCAAGTTTGGAGTGAGAAGAGTGCACCTAATCAGTTGCAAATGTTGGCACAAAAGCACCAGGCTTCATAAATATGTATTCCTCGGATAAAGAAAGAGAATAGCAGGTGATTGACGATTAAAACTGACGTTAAAAACAAAAGAGCCCACTCGGCAGGTTATCGCAATAACTTGGGCCAGACGATGCAAAATCCATATGTGAGGAAGATGGCTGCACCGTTGCTTTGGAGAAGATTCATAATGGCTTCCGTCAGCTCGTCAGGGAATACGAGATCAAAGCTGACACCCATCTGTGATTAATTTGACTTTATTGACAATCACCCAAAGCCACCGAGCAGCAACTGTGTTTGACCCATCATTCAGGATCATCGCCCTGCCATATGGTGATATTTTGAAGATATGTGGAAACTGGAGGAAGGTGGAATCTGGTGAATAACTTAGGTCGAAATGCAGACCTCTGGATATGAGGGACATAAATACTCATACACTCGTGCTGGAACTATATCCCCTTCTTATTAGCCGCCTCTTCATTCCTCCAGCATCATAACACATGGAAACCTTTACACAGTGATAGTGAGTTTGAACACTTTACGTTACATACGTGCCACTCGGCCTTACAGACATGGTTAGTTATTGGATCATATTGTGACAACTGAATCACAAGTGAATCAGGAATAGTAGCTTAATGCTATAATGAAACTGTTCTTAGTTTTATTTTATAGATTGTACCTAAAATCCACTCACTGTATGAATTTTATATCCACATATGTTAGGTTTTTACTCCTGAAAGTTTTGTGTCTCCTTCGTCCTTTGCTGTCTTTGTTGTCCAATGCGAAATCATAATCAAAAGTGTCAGACTGTTTGGATTTCTATGATCCTTCACAGATGCGATTAGCATAAACCATAAGCCAAGCTAAAGCGACACTGGCTAAAATCACAGTGGGATCCTTATTTGTTAAGGCGTGACGCCTCATACCCGGTGTGTCCTGCTTTGAGCTTTCTTACATGGTGCCAGCACGTACCCCCTGAGTCCTGTTAGTGAACCCTCCCACCCCGCCTCCTGTGCACCCACAGACACACACTGCCGCCAAGCACATGCACCCAAATGCACAAATGATTCACAAACAAAGCACCAATATGCTCTCATATTCATGCAATAACTCTTTCTGAGTCACACACATGCACACACAGACACAAAGACACACACACACACTTCCCTGCAGACTCCTTCACAGTCCACAAACACACCTATTTCTTGATTAATTGGATGCCCTGCCTAAGCTTCCTAAATTATGCTTTGACATAGGTTATAATTAAATAAGACAAATTCAGGAAGTGTATGAAATCTTTCATTTTCTGAGCAGAAATGTGAGTTTTAATTTACCTCATGCCGAGACAAGCTGCGGTCACCTGCAGAGAGCCAATTCACTGTGCATCGCTCGGCGCATGATGTCTGGCTTGGACAGAATGCGTCGTTAAAACAAAACCCCCAGTGCCAATTTATGGAATAGCGGTCAAATATTTATCCAGTTGATGAGCTGGGCTGTGTGTTCCTCTCTGACAATAATTAAAGACAAACCCAAGCTAAAGGTGAGCAGCAGCCATGACATCATTTCACAACGGCCTGGTTTGAATAAGGGGTAGTGGACAGTGTAAAAGTGGCGTGATTTGCTATTTGTCCTTTCTTGATGATAAGTAGGAGGAAGTGTGGATGTGGCACGCAGCTTTGGTTGTTTGTTCCTGTTAGCATGAGCTGATGCATGCTGGGTAAACATCCAAAATGTCAGAGTGGCTGCTTATCCAAACTAACCTCGGCAACAGCTGGGGTCAGAATAAGCACTGTTGAGCTGGAGAAGTGAAATAAATGACTTTGCCTTGTTTATGTGAACCTTTCGCCTCCACCGCGGCACAACAAACCCTGTCTGAAATGACACAGCAAAATATATTTCTCCTGTCTGCACACACACACACACACAAAAGATATCAAAAGATGTGAGAATGCGCCTCTATGCCCTTATTTCCCGTTTGGTTGCCTCCTCACTTGGAGCTATTGAGATGTAGGCATGAATGGGATGCCGGGTTGTGCGTTGTGGGAAGGGCCTGTTGTGAGAGCTAGGGTTTCTCAGACAGGGATCACAGCCTGAGGTGCTGTGTGTGTCCAATGAGCAGTGCTCAGCACCCTGGGATAACAACGAGAGCAGAGCAGTTCTGAAAATCAATAAACTGCTGGAGCTCTCCTTGGTCTCCTTCATAGAGAAATAACAGCATGCCAGACTCCATTTGTGTCTCTTTATTTTTCTCTCTGTCTCTTTTAATACTCTCTCTTCAGCCTTTGTTTTTATATAAACACCCAGGAAAAAAAAAACAGAGATGAAGTGGACAGAAAAGTGTGATCGATACAGTAAACACAGACACACGTATACTTTCCACAATGAGGATATTTTCTATACGTCTTGTGGTTAAATGTGCCCTTATAAATGTCATAACTAATCCGTGGACTCACAGTATTAACGTGAAGATCGTGAGACGTGCGTGGAAACAAGTCAGGACGGGAGAAAAGGGGGATTGTGTAAATCTCCCATCAAAGTTGTCTAATTATGTTAATCAAGAATTCTCCAAATGTCAGCGCCGCTGGAGAGGGTGAGATTTGGAGGGAGAGTACTGTAAATGATGAACCAACCAATCAGCCGGACCACAATGATAGTAATGACAATTAATTAAAGTTAGACATACAAAAAAAAAAAATGGTGGGCTTAAATCACACTTCAAGAGTGAACACATGAATTAATATTAAGAATCAATTTCTGGCAAGATAAATATTTTCTTACACTGAATCAGCATAAATTTCACTCTGCATTTATGGAAATGAATACACCATCTGTGGAGAGTGACATGCAGCACAACTCAGTGACAGATTAACTGAAGCATGTGTGAAGTTTTTTCTCTTGAATAAAAGTGAAAAGTTGTAAAGCAAAACTCTAAATAAGATCATAGCTCCAACTTCAATCTCTCATACACATATGTTCAATATAAATACAGTCATTATAACTTAGTTTAGCTTTTTATGAAGGCGACACACTGGTAAATAGCTGCTAAACTCCCCCTAATCTTAAGGTCGCAAATTCATATTTTAATCAATGTTGTATCTTTGTTAAATCTGTGCAACAACTGGTGTAACAATGATGGTTGTGTGCTTTGTTTTCTTCTCTGTCTTTATGTAAAATGAATTCTACCCTGCTTGTACTTTTTAAAGAGATTGTGGGGACATGACAGTCTTAATTTCATCCATTTAAACATCAGCATTATTTCTATAGCTACATAACTGCAGCTACTTTTTATTTTTTGACAGTATTTTCTATTTTTCTTCTACATTTCTTCCCAATTGGGGTGTAAAAAAATGTGTATTTACAGTCGTGATCAACAAAGAATGTTTTTTTGAAGAAGCAAAAATACAACAGAAGGGAAATAGCCATTTAATTTAAAGCAAAATTTATTACAGCGCACGGTGAAGTGTGCTTTCAAACTCCATAAAGCTCCACGATGTGTGTAAGCAGCAGACATTAAAAACAATCATGCTGTTTATTGTGTTTGCAATAATTAGATCTTTAACAGTGGGAGGCTTTTTCCCTCTGATTCTCTAATTTGATACAGTATCGTCTCATCGCTGTGCCACAGGTTAGCCACATAGGGAGGAAGCATTAATCTAATCTAACACTTCATTCAAAACTCCAGGGGATCTCCGCTAAGTGTTGCAATTTCTGGCAATTAAATTAATGTTGTTGTTTGCTCCATGATGAAACAAATAGGATATGCCTGACGAATCAGATGCGCAGCAGTGGCTGTATTGTGTATAACATTGGATAACTAGCATATTGAAATTTAAATATAGTGTTATCACTTCATTTTTATATCATTTTTATTAAAGTGAATTATTTTGAGCCCTGGAGCTTTTCTATAATACACAATCAATTCAAAGACACATGAATAATTTGTAAGATATGTTGCCAGGACAGCCTTGTAACACTTGATTACTGAGTGCATGTAATGCAGATGATTAAAGCTCCAGTTACATGCACGATGATGGCGTTAGATAAAAAACAAATATAAATAAAAATGTGAACTTAATTTGAAATGGTCGAACTTATCAGCGATGCCTGACAGTCGGTGACATGTCAGCCTAGTCTTTAGGCACATATACAGACTGATAATTCCCATAACACCACAGAAGTCTCAGGAATGAGGCTTGAGATGGAACATAACATTACACTCCATTTGCATGTCATTAGGAAAATGGAAGCACCTCCCCCTGTGGGTTTAACCCCTTATAAATATATTTAAATATATAAATATCATGAATACATTAATTGACATTGCCATCACAACACAACCACTAAAAGCACGCCACAGTGTCTGCTGCTTTTGTCTCTTTTCGGCGAGACATGCGTGCAGACGTCTCACCTGGAAACATGAGCGCAACAAAAAAATCATTACTGCTTGGGCACGCATTTCACCCAACTTATCCCTGACCTTCTCGTAAACACACACACACATACACACCTTCATTTGGACCCATCAATTGAGTCTGGGGGAAAGTTGGAACCAGACTCAGTTGAGTGTTTTTCACCGGTTACAGTGACCTCACCTGTCTGAGGTGGGTCATAGATTTAGAACCTGATGAAGGTTCTTCCTGCATTTTAAAAGATAAACA
>OOFC01001409.1:1821-15148 GCA_900323345.1 Pseudochromis fuscus | reverse complement strand
GGAGAGGAAAGGAGGAGGAGGAGGAGAGGAGAGGAGAGGAGAGGAGAGGAGAGGAGAGGAGCTGTCATGAGGCCCTTCAAAGCAGCATGGGGGGGGGCTGAATCTGAATTGGATTGCAGAGTTTCAATGAGAGCCTGTCAGCACCAGGTGCCTGCTGAATGCCACCCCCACCCCACCTCAAACACACACACACACACACACACACACACACAGTCACACACACCCACTTTTGACTCATCTCCGCTTGCACTCACTCACACCACCTGGCCCGTGCCATCTAAGCACAGTGGGGTCTCTCCATCTCTATTTCTCTCTTCCTGAGGATGAGGCAGATTTACAGTTCATCAGGCTCTCTTTTTCACTTACATGTGTTGAGGATCTGTCTACACTGAAATCACAGTCTGATTGGAGCAAGAATCCATGCTGAGAGCTCTCACAGACCAATATAGAAATGCAAAGGCATAATCTGCAATTATAGGCAGGAAACGTGGACTGTGGTAATCATAAAGTCGGAGGAGTGATCCTGCAGCTGCCTCGTCACACACTGAGCAAACACTAAACTCAAATGTTAACTGAAGTATTCATCAGTGTACAATGAGTCCTAACTGTGTGTGTCACTTAATTTAAACTCTAGCACACTGTGACTTTCAATTCATGAACATGTTGAAGTCAGGAGGTGTTGAAAGTGACAATTTAATGCAGAGAAAAAGAAAATTCAATGTGTTAATAATATTAGAGCTGAGTAAAAGTCACAAGTGAAACATCAATCTACATTTAGCCTTTGAATATACCAACCTCACCTTCAGACTGGCCAGCCAAAAAATAAAAAATATATTCCTTGGACAGAGAGTTTTCAATTATATACGACTTGATATTGAATTTTTAAGTTGTCTGCACAGTCCTCACTTAGGGTCTACTTACTCCTTTTTACCAGCTCTTGTTACATTGTTTTAAACTGTCAGATAAAAGATTTTCAAATTGTCTTTTATACACAATCAATTCCATTTCACTATATTTGTTCCTAAAACTGTGTTTCTCTAAAAGGACTGTCTATTTGTGTAGATGCATCTGTGTACGTGTGTGTGTGTGCTTCCACGCATGTGTGTATGGGTGTGTGTGTGGGACTGTGAAATTGATTTTGGCTGGACAGGAGGCAGGCAGGCAGGCGTGTGGTGGTGCCCAAGGGGCAGGACAGTGCTGAGTGAGCAATACTTCACCTGCACTAGACACACACACACACACACACACACACACACACACAAAAGCATCTAAACTTTGTCACATACACCCTGACCATTAAGATTTACTGTAGTCACCCAGGCTATTGATCTAAGGGGGAATAGAGAGACCAGGAGAAGAGACAGAGAGACACAGCCTGAGAGAAAAATAGAAAGGCAGAGACAGAAAGGTGTTGACATAAAGATTAACCTTGAAGCAACAGTGTAAATGTGAGATGGAGACCGTGAAGTCACCTCAGGCTTTGTACCTCTGTTTGTATCTCCTGCTCAGACACTGGGACAATATTTAATGTCCAGCACAGATCATAATACCACCGATCTGAAGTTGGACCACTGCCAGACCAACAACCATGTTTATTTTTACCTAATGTAATGTGACAATGACAGAGTACCCTTAATGCATTTAAACTACAGGCATATATAGGAATGGATGAAGGAACTGGGGCTCAACAGTGAAGTCAATGTGGAAATGCAATACCCCCAACAACCACTAGGTAGTCTTTATTTCTATTTTTTTATTATCGTGTATTTAAATGAAATACTTAGACAACACATTTTTCACATTTCTGTGATGTAATTAGCTAAAGTCTTCTTAGTGGTCCATCTGAAAATCATTTCACTATTAAGGAGATATTTGCTGTCAAAAACTCCAGTCTCATACACTGGGCAGCATCCTAGGGGTCAAGGGTCAGACCTACCTCCTCACTCCTCCCTTCATATCCAAATACGGTCATTTCTGGCCCCAATCAACCAACAAAACTCGAGTTATGCAAGTCCACAAAACATCATATATACAGTGTTTAACTCATGTCTTGCAGATATGCAGAAAGCGTCTTACATCTTTTACCAGTGCACCTTTCAGACTGACAGTGGTTAGAGTATCTGTCCGTCTGTGTGTGTGTGTGTGTGTCCGAGTGCAGGTCGGGCTGATTTTTTTAACAAACTCAATTCTTTCAGGCTGTCGAGCCATATTTCATCAATTCAGTTTCTTTTGATTCACCTTTTCCAAAAATGTCAATTTTGTTGCTAACACCAATTTAGTCCCCGATGAACTAAGAAATGAAAAACTGCATCATCGCAAAATGAGAAATATTGTATGAAATGTCATTTGAAAAGGACACAGGCTCAGCAGCTATTAGTCAGAAGCTAGTTTATCGTCTTTGTGCTTCCAAGTAACAGAAGGTGTAGTATATCTCTCTTCTGTCTTATGAAGGTCTTGTTTCTCTGTCCTCTCTCTGTGTTATGCACACAGCTGCATTCTTCTTGTGTTGGACTCGGAGCCTGTTGAGAGCACTCTACCTGAACACCTCCTGTGGACATGCACAGCGGTACGGGTTCAGTATAGAAACAAATGATGCACCACACATGAAGTCAAGGTGATGAGCCCACTGTCACAGAGTTGTGGCCACAGCACACTGCCTGCACAGTCTGTCGAGGGAACCGTACAAACAAACATGTTAAAAGCTCTAGGTCTTGTGAGGGCATCTCCGAGTGCACCTGCTACTGGGGTTCAAAGGTCTGGTCAAATTCACTCTGAACCACACACATCATATCATCGGTGACATCGATCTGAAATGGATAATCATAACCAACATGACAGTGACAAGACATGACAACAGCAGCTCAACAGATTGTGCAGATCCAAAAAATCTGCAGAGTTGTGGCTGATTTCAGAAACACATCTCTCCTCTTCCACTGTGCACTCTGGTCCTCATCATGATACAGGTTAAAAGATTATGACATAAACTATTCATAGGGTTGTTTGAAAATAAACAGCTCAAACAAATAAGATATCCATCTCTGAAGTCAGAACTCCTCCATCATGGATTATTTCACAACGGCTGCCATTTAATAAGGAGCCACTGTGATGTCAGAGCATTTCAACCAATCCTCCCATTTTTCTGATTGGTTGAAATGCTCTGACATCATATGGGCTCAGCATGTGATAGAGTTATACTACCCAGTAGTTTCTTTAAGACCACTGTTCAAAAACACTCACAACTTTTTCACTAATGGTCCAATATGGCTGATTTTTTTTTTCTCCTTGGCTCTCAGTGTTTCAAGCTATCACCCTGTACATGTAAATACTGTATGTCCCATGTACCATTAAGTAGTGGGCATGCTCGTTGAAAAAACACATCCACACCAAACCTCCTGTCGACTTTCAGGCAGTTTAAAAAGGAAACTCCTCTGAATGTGATCCAGCCAACTGATGTTATCAGGAAAACAATTAAGCTGTGTAGAATTGTAATTTCTTGGAGACAGGGTTACCCAAACCTATTTCAATGTCACACTGTGTCCTGTTTACAGATGTGCGTCCTTCATGTGATACTTTCTAGGATGGCACAGGGTGTTTCCACTACATTTGGTGCATTTTACAAAAACTCTCCTGAGACCAGGCTGCAGAGCAGAGTGACAGATTGTCCTTTTCTGCCTCATGGAGCTCCTTGGCAAAGGTACCCTTCTGACGAGGAACGCTCGCAGTAATAATAATTACAACGAACAGAAGTATTGATGGTTATTTATGTGACAGGTCTCGCTTTAGAAGTCTCATAGATTAGGCATAAACGTATCAAGTCTAAATGGTGTAATACAGCGTTTCTGCTATATTGCCTTTTCACAGACTTACTCCAGCCCATAAGGGATAATAATTCACTGTGGCAGGAGGTACTGTGAGTACAGCCACTTGTTAAATAGTTGAGCTCTTCATTCAGTAAATGTCACAAGCATTCTCTTTTAATGAGCAACAGGGGTTAAATTCAAAGCACCTGTGAATGCACACACAGCAAACGTTTACACAGAAAAGTACTCATGCAATACAGCTGCAGACTAGATATCAATATCTTAAGATGTAACAATAGAAGAAAATACAGTAGTATGTAAATTTATGTAACTCCATGTTGGAGCTGTGAGGAAGGGAAAGACCCAAACAAGTGCTCTATTGTTGCTTTTGCTTGTTCCCAGAAAGGCTTTACAACAGAGTCTAATACTCGCTTATTGTTCTCTCCAAACGCCACACAGCATGATGAACTTCAAAGCACTTAGCTCCTGACAGTCACACTACAGCACACACACACAGCGACAGCGCCCGACACAGTCACAAAGGAAACTGCCTACATGTTGGTTACACTACAAACAAAAGCAGCAGACTTGTTGTGTGGAGATCCAACTAATGAATCAATATGCTAAGTGAACACTGGTTTCCCAATAAAAGCCCAGCACAAGCGTTTTAATGTGGCACCGCTGACACGTATCTAAAATAAGGGAAACAATATGTTCCCCTCACAAACGCACATTATGAGAGAGAACGAGGAGCTGAGTTAATTAGGAAGATTAAAGCTCTGGAGGCCACGGCCACACCCTGCGAATATTGACGGATCTGCAATAACGCTCTCACAGACGGGGGACAGGAAGCGCAAAAAGGAAGGCGGACGAAGAGCGGGAAAGGAAAATATGATGAAATTAGGTAATAAAGAATAAAATCTAAGGACGCAAGACGACAACGAGCCTCGGAGAGGAGTCAAAGGAGACAAATGGGATGTGAATGGATGCAGATGAGATGCAAAGAAGCATGACATCAGAGAAGGTAACGCGTTGGAGAGACAAAGGCATCAAAGGATGAATAATGCTAAATTTATTCCTGTCCTCCATCTAGTCCATCTAACTTCCCTCCGTTTCTCGCGGAGTGCAAACAGCACTCCATCAATGTGAGATGAGGTTTTTGCATTTTCCTGTGGTCACATAAAACAGATATACTGTTATAGCTTTGTCACCAGCAAAAGGTATTTAGATCAAACAAAGGTAACTCACACATCTTGCTCCTTTTCTCATAATACCAGAGTGTGTTTTTCAGCTTGATTGATATTAATATGAAGTATTTATGTTAAAGAAACTAAAGCACTGCCTTCAGGTTAACCCGGAGAGCAGTGATGAAGATATCCACCGTCCAGCCCTCCCAACCAGATGTTACAATGTAGCAGAACAGCTTCCTACACTGATACAGAACAAAAGAAGGAATAACTGTCTGTTTCTTCATTTCTCACCCTGAAAGATTTATCTACATCCTCTCATTTCAAATCTGGTGTCCACCTTTTTCCTTTCATCTCCAGACATCATGTGAGGCAGAAATCTCTGGATGAATGAGCGAGGCCCTATTCACAGCTCGAGCGTTCTCCTCCTCATTACCGACACAATGACGTGTCAGTTGTGGTTTTGTGTCACGGTGGCGTTTGTCAAACCAGCTCACACTTCTTAAATGCAACTGTTACAATGATAAAAGCTTGGTTGGGAATCCTGCCTCTTTCTGCCTCTGCCTGTTTCTCATCTGCTCTTTGCAGCGCGCAGCATCGCAGCCATCACTCTTCCTGACAAAAAAATAAAGTGTGGAAAGAAAGAGTACATTGTCCGCGTTTTCCTTCCAAAACTGAGATGTGCACATGACAGAACGGATAATAAAGCCGGGCTGAGAGAACGGGGAGAAATAGCAGGAACGGCAAGTAAGCTAGAGAAAAAAAATGAGTGTGATACTCCTAAAGAAATAACACGGAGAGGGGGGGAGTAGAAAACAAGGTACTATGACTTTAAGAGATGTAGCACGGGTTCATCTACCTGGTAAAGTAGTGGCTCATGCAGGTCAATGTCAACTCACTATTACCAGGGTCAAGTGCACAGACAGGTAAAGTGATGTTTTTACTGTAAATTACTCCGTGTTAAATTGACCCAGCGATTCAGCTACATACACTGCATGTCTAAAAGAGGCTTAAGGAAAAGAGACAGACTGATATAAAGGGAAGGGGCCAGTAGCATGGAGATGGGGGGAGGGGCACTGTGCTTCTACAGTAAATCAGGCCTGACAGAGTGACCTTTGATAGCCCCAGACAGAAAAGGTTACATGAATGGTGAAAAAAAAATGGGTCTATCTGTCACTTACCAGCTAGCTATAAATGATGCTGTGTGTGTGTGTGTGTGTGTGTGTGTGTGTGTGTGTGTTTGAGGTCATACAAAGAAAACTGAGTGCATTTTTTCTTTTATCCGCAGAATATTAAAAGCAAATTGTTTTGTTTAAAAAAAAGCCCTTGATATACTTTTCTCAAGGATACTGAGAAGGTTTTCTGTGGAGGTAAACACACACTAATAGATCTATGTAACAGATCTAGGTGGAGACTGTAATGCATTCACCTATAGAAACATTTATTTAGCAGATATTGTGAAACAAACAAACGCTCCCCTAGACTCCAATGGATGAAGGTGATGTGATGTAATCCGTCTGTTTGTGTACTCACATTTTGAAACCAGGAGTCTGGCATTTGAACGTCGTCGTTTTGGTTGTTTGGAGCCAGAAGTGACCATATTCGAATATGAAGGGAGGAGTGAGGAGGTGAGTTTGACCGTTGATCCTGGGGACACTGTCCAATGTGTATGAGACTGCAGTTCAGAGCTGCTCTCATTGGAGACCAGACCAGTCAATCAAATTAATCACAGTGCTAAATAGTCCTCCTTTTGAAGCCTAATGTCTTCTTAACTATGTTTTTTTTTTTCCAGATGGACCAGATCACTATTAAGAAGAGTTGACTTTAGCTAATGACTTGTGGAAAAGATGAGAGAAAATTACCATTTTTCAGTTGAAGTCAATTGGAGCAAAAGTTTTTTTTTTTAGACCCAGCATCTAGTGGCTGTTGGGAGTATTGCACTTTTTTCACTTCAGCATCAGTCTCATTTTTGAGACCTGGTTGCTGCATCCATTTCTATATACACTCTATGGTTTTATGGTAATTGAAACAGCAAGCTATACATACATATATCAGGTTCAAATGACTAGACATCCACTTTCATTGTTGTCTCACAATACACTATAGAAGTATCACATCTTTTTGTAATACACTTGTATTGCATTTACTGTATAAACATCCAGTGTCAGCGAGGTCTTTTCAGCAGATCTCCTGAATAATTCTACACATTTGCAACACAAACACCACTTGTTTGTTTCGAACAAAAGACGACCACCTACACAACGTCTGCTTCATTAACACACCGTGCAGGCACAGGATTCACCTCGGTGTTGATAACCCTATTTAATTACCAAGTGATCACACATCCACAAAGACCACAACCAAGAATGAACAAAAAAAAAGAAAATTTCGGTAGCGTTTGTCGGGTAGTTCAAAACCTGGTTACACATAATTATATTCACAGTCATCAGCACCTCTAAGGCAATAATAAGTAAATGCTTTGTTGAAGGGCATGATGGCTGTGCTTAACTAATTTACATCCCAAGCTATGCCAGTTGTTCGTGCTCTTGATACTCACTTAAATCCCCTCTGCCCCCGTAGTGCCAAATGTGCTAAATTAGGATTACTGTATTTTACAAACCTCAGCGACCCATGCTATCTAATAAACTACTAATGGAGGGAAACATAGGCATCTCATTAGGCAGCTGCCAAAAGACACACACACCCACAAACACACACTCACACACAACTTGAAGAACACAACTTTCCTCTGGCTCAGAGCCGGACATTAATGATGTTCCAGCTGGTTTTAACAACTATTTATTTATTGAGGGAGTCATTTTGCAGTGTAGGGAACCTAATGAAGGTGTTTGGGGAATTCTAATGTATTAATCAACCTGCAATGTTTGTCTTTTTCTGGAGGAGAGGAGAGGAGAGGAGAGGATATTTTGGGTGTACACATACATGCACGCACACACAACCCACACATTTCCTGAGTAAATAGAGGAGAAAGGGCTATTTAAATGGTGACTGGGTGACAATGTGCCGTGATTGACAGCAGAAGGAGGGGGTTGATGGGAGGATTCTGTCAGCGACTGATAACAGCTGTCTGCTCCACTCACAAGAGAGACAAAGACAGAAAGTGAGAGACAGAGAGAGAGAGTAACACACACACACACACACACACACCTAAACACATGCACAGTAATGCACACTTGCATATTTTTCCAATTAAAGTTTTTGGGCTGCACCATTCATAAGTTATGTAATGCATATGGGGGAGGGTGGGGGGTAGATTACAGAGTCCATCATGTAAATTTCCATCAGCACAAACAATCCATGGGAGCCTGACACTGGCCTGTACCCCAGATGACAAACAGAGATGCAAAGTCACACACACACACTCACACACACTTATTAAACATTCATCGGAGTGAGTTTTGGGTAATGAACGGGAGTCAACAATGAATTATGGATCATATTCTAATGGCTGACTTACCCCTCTCATTACTGGCATGCTAATGTGATTGGGAAACAAATGATTATCAGCTTTATTAGAAAGGGGAAAAGAGCAGGAGAGCAGGGGCTCACGATCCCCCAGACACCCCCCGACTGTTTCACCCGGTCAGAGGGATGAGGTGGAATACACAGCGAAACTGAGATAAGCACAGAGCAGTGATCACTTTAGAAATCACCCACGGCCCTGAAATTATTCTTTTCGCTCATTATTCGTATAAATAACATTATTCTCACATGTCGCAGGAGCCAGCTTGGGACTCTGTGACAATACACAGGTCATTACTAATTAATACATTTTAACTGTTCTGCATGCAAGAAGAAGATGGCTAATCAGTTTGTCTCTGCAACACAAAACACATTTACTGAAAGTAATTCTGCACCAATCTGCACAGGCTTAGAGCTCCCAACTGATGTAATACACTGGAGTGCATGCATATGCACCTTCAGGCATTTATCACAGCACTGGTCAAGGTGGAGACATCTCCTGCAATCCATCTCTCAGCTTATTGGCACCAAAAGACTTGCTTTTATGCTTTGCCTAGAGATTTATGAGCAACTAAAGGCATGAATGCGTGTGTGTGTGTGTGTATGTGCGTGTGTGTGCGTGCTTGAATGCATACATTAGCAGCATATGCACACCTCGCAGTCTGAAAGGGATCAGGTTGATGTGCTTATTGACACCTCTCCGCCCTCTCACTTCTTCCCATCTACATGTCCCTTCCCCACTCCCTCCATCCATCTATCCCTCAATCCATCACTTTCCTTTAAAAGCCTGTTAGGAAACCCAATACCTTTCATTAGCACAAAAAGATTAGCTTTTTAGCAGGAGGTGTGCGCGTGTGTGCGTGTGTGTGTGTGTGTGTGTGTGTGTGTGTGTGTGTGTGTGTGAGCGGGGAAACAGTGGGTGGGAGGATAAATAAAGATAATCAAAGGATGCCTGTGCCAGACAGGCACTTAGCTTAACCTAGGGTGAGCTGAGCACGTTCAAACACAAGCACACAATTATACGCATGGCTACAAGACATTACACACCTCACAACACTGATATCGAAGGGTTTGGAACAATCTGAAGAGTTTCATTCCAAAATATAAGTATCCATCATTAAAGAAACATGACAGAGTCGTACAAAATGATTGGTAGCATGAAAGTAAAGCCGATTATGGATTATAATTAAAGTTATGACTCATCTTAATCCCTTTGCTTGCAAAATAGTTGTAGTTTTGATGATACAATCATTTGGGCAGTTGAAATGTTAACTGATGAAATTTAGATAGCATGAAATTGGGATAAAATGGCATGAAAGACGTAATAAAGTCATTGCTTCAGAAAGGGTCACATTGTACTTTACATAGTTGCAGCCATATGAATATTACACCATTACAGACAGCTATTTCTCAATATTCCTAAATAAATATATTTGAGGTTAATTAAAAAACTTTGAAGATAAGATATGTCATATAACTTCAGCACAGGCAGCTGGATATTGCTGCAGAAATAATCTATTCTTGATTTTTGATCAGCCTGTGTGTGACTGTTTGACCCTGTGGAGTGTGTGGTAAATCATACAATGGTGACTTTTTAAATTCTGAAGTAACTGGTTATTTGGCCACTTGGCAAAAAATGACATGTACAGGATCAAGCTGTAAATGACAAAATTTCATATTGCTATTCATACTACAGCATGACCGTCATTCATTTGCAGTTGTATTTATATTTATAGTTGTCTAGCTGGACTATAGGCCTAATCTCCACTGTAGTTTCATCTCTGTTTCTTTGGTCTCCACCACATCCTTAGAAAAATATGTGGCTTTAGCTGCACTATGTTCTTTAGCTAGTAGGTAGTGTTGTCTGTCTTGTGTTTAAGTGTAGCATAGAGTGTGTTACTACCATAGACTATATATGCAACCAAGTCTCAAAAATGAGGCCAATATACAAAGTGCAAAAAAGGTGTAATACCCACAATGGCCACTAGATGCTTGCTCCAAAAACTCTGGCTCCAATTCATTTTCAATCATGAAATTCTCACTGCATAATCTCTCTCCACAAGTCATTCTGATGTTATTAGCTAAACTCTGCTCATTATTGATCTGGTGGTCCATCTGAAAATTGTTTCATCATTAAGGCTTTCACCTTCAAATGCCAAACTCCTGGCTTCAAAATGAGAGTCCACAAACCAGCAGGTGGCATCATGTTAGGTTTGTCCACTTATACTGGACTATACTTAATACTGTGTATGGTCACCACCTAAAAAAAAAAAAAAGATCCATTTGTAAGCGGTATGATTAGTCGGTACAGTGCAGTTCACAGTTAACTCCTTGTGGATTTGGCAGGACAATCCGCACCTTTCAAATTATCCTCTGACCCAGTGTTAATATCAGATATTGATTAGTTCAGCTTTAACTTGTTGCAGTTTATTGAACCAGCGTGTCTTGAGTTTTTTTCTTATTGCTGTTTGTTTATTTACTGATGGATTCAACTATAATTTATTGTTTTTTCACTTATTATTTTTACTATGTAATCAAAGCCAACTTTTTACACTCATAATATACGGTTCACCAATGCAATATGTCTTGTTCAGTATGTGCATGCAGTGGTTTAAGGGCCAGCTGAACACGTCTAATTCTCCTGGGAGCAATAAAGGTTTCTATTCATTCATAACAGAGCGTGAAGTAGACACACATATAGACCCACATTCATTAGGCACATTTTGAATAATCTTAAAGGACTTGTCATCAGTACAAACAATACCAGTGTGTCTCCCATGGGATATGATGGTCGTCCTATTAATCTATCAGAGAAAAACACCTTTCAACACACACACACAAAACAAACACACACACAAAAAAACAGTTATTTAACCCACTGTGTCCCTGGAGAGAGGGTCTTTAACAGTAACAAAGCACTGTCCAATCACTTACAGGCTTTTCCCTCATGCCTCCTCCCTCCATACAACACAATCTGAAGAATGAGATTATACCCACAAGCATACATACACACACACACACACACACATGCCTTCACCTAATACCCATCAGCTTTTGGGACAGCGGAAAATCTATATTTCATCTGAGGAGCTGAAGTGTTTGTGCACATGCTGAGTTTGTTTGTCATTAGGCCTAACCCCTGCGGCTCACCTAATCAGGTTGTTGTGTATGTGTGTTTAATTCTGTGAGGGTCTGAGAAAAGCGAGAATATGACTCTGTCCGTGTGTGTGTGTGTGTGTGTGTGTGTACATGCATGTGGTTGACAAGTGTGCTGGAGTTTGAGATGTCAGAGGCAGAATCGTGTAAACACACACTTGAGGCTGAATTAAAGTTATCGATTGGCTGTGGCATGCTCTCACACACAGATCAAAGCTTAACCCTGATCAATGACTAATCTATTTGTTTGTTTGTGTGTGCGTGTGTTTTTATGCAGCCATTCAATTTCCATCTTTCTAGACAGCTGCATAATATTAATAATAATTCTACGAATTCACATGTTACACACCCAGGATGTTTCTACATCATTAAGCTTTGATGTAATAGGCAAAGTCCTATAGGATCAATAAAAACACAAGAAGGCTTAAAATGTGATACAGTCCCAAAAAATCCTGAAATCCCAGAAAATTTCTTATATATTTGGAAAGATAATGTTGCTATTTCTACAGCTGGATTGTGTCTTGATGGAGGTTTTTATTCTGTGAGTGCTTTCTAGTTTGAGATATTTTGGTCAGACCCACAAATGTCAACCTCTTGCTGTGGGAGGAAAAACCAGGCAATTGCCAAAATCATTGTAGAGAGCATATTTCATGGCAGTCCATCCCACAGGTGTTGAGATGTTTTCATCTGAACTAAACAACAAGCTGATGAACAAAACCATCAATACTGTGCAGCACAGCACAGCAGAGCAAACCCTGACATTTCTTTGACACACTTACATGCATACACAG
This sequence comes from Pseudochromis fuscus, assembly GCA_900323345.1. Lineage (NCBI taxonomy): Eukaryota > Metazoa > Chordata > Actinopteri > Pseudochromidae > Pseudochromis > Pseudochromis fuscus. The sequence continues at coordinate 2,731 of OOFC01001409.1, read as the reverse complement.
ATAGGGGGCCTGTAACATGCATAGAGAGGACACAGAATGAAAGCGCCGCCATTCTACGGCAGTTAGGGGGGTTGGTGCCTTGCTCAAGAGCACCTCAGCAGCGCCCTGGTGGTGGACTGTGCGACGGCCCCTGCTGGTGGCCTGTTGGGGTGTGTTACCTCTGTTCTGATTGCAGACTCCGTCCTGATGGAGAGCACCTGGGCTCAGCGCTCCAGTCTTTAAGAGGGACGGCCAGGGACGGGGTCTCGGTCTCTCTCAGCTACAACCAGACCAGCAGCCTGCCCCTCTATGGTTTTGTGATTTTCATTTCCACGACCAACACCATGCACCACACTACACATTCACCCACCCACATTTACACCGGTGATCACACTGATGCACACACTCCACCTTTAGCATTTGTTCACTAATTTACTTTTGTTAATAAATTATTATTTGCATTTTTGTGGTGTCCTTCCCCTCTTTGCCATAGCCAGTGAGCCAGGCTATGACAACTGGCTACTCGTAAGGTAAGGTAAGGTAAGGTAAGGTAAGGTAAGGTAAGGTAAGGTAAGGTAAATTTATTGTCCTTGTGAGGAAATTTTGTTGCAGTGACTAAAAACAGGAAAAACATGCAACATGCAAGAATAACATTCTTCAAACAAACAACAACAAGCAAGCCTGACTAAAAATTATGGCCAAAACTCTAACCTCATCGATATAAAACATTAATTTAATTGGTGATTAAAATCCATTGCTCAGACCGGCTGAACACAGAAATCTAAAAAAATATGCATCCCCTGCAGTCCTCTGGCCTGCCCCCCTGCCAGCTCACCCGCCCTCCCAACTTTTAATGCATCACATTACACTCAGGGTTACACTTGAACACGGTGTAGGGATAATGTTTCTCATCAGGGATCGGGAAACATCG
>OOFC01001407.1:4262-21029 GCA_900323345.1 Pseudochromis fuscus | reverse complement strand
ACTCCCTCCCATCTGTCTGTGCCATTCAGTAGCTGAATATCTGAGTAGTGTACCTTTGGTGACAAAAAGCAGGTTCAGAGTTGTTGAACTGCACGATAATACCTCAACTCTCCCCTCACATGGGACGTGGTCAACAACACGACAAATAAAAATATATTAAGAGGAACTCTGGATGCAGAGTATTTCGACGCTCATCACTCCATCACAACTATCTGAAGAAATGCGTTAAAGTAATTTGTATAAAATCTGCTGGAAAAACTTCAAATATATTAACATTGGTGCTATGGGGGGGGGGGATAAGTCTACATCAGCCTTAATCAATAACTAAAAACCTCTAAAGCTCATCATAAAATGAGACATCTTGATTTTTCTGTATCATTTATTCCTTTTTAGTCTCATCCTACTTGTGCATCTATGGATAAATTAGGATATAAGTCAAAAAAATAAAAACATATGTTAAAAGATTACTTTGTTAAATCAGTTCAAATTATTTATGTGCTACTTCAGACATTAACTCGACAATGGACTGGCATGAGTACACAACCAGCAAGCGGTTATCCGTCATCCATTCAAACCCAGTTTGGCTCACGATTCCCAGAAACACAAGCCGCTGCAAAATAAAGAAAAAAGAAAAAAAAAAAACCTACACAACACATAAAATCTGCTCATTGCTTTCAGCTGCGTCCATGTCGCTTTAAAAAGGAAGAAAAATCAAGATTAGCTGTAAGAAAACCTTTTTAAACAGCATCGCAAATGTTACAAAAACAGAAGAAGAAAATAAATGGCACGGATATATGCTGGAAGCAGATTTTAAACAATCAAAATTGCTGTAAAAGTTTCTTTTTTTTTTTTTCCTTTTCCTTTTCCACACAGGCACCTGAACATGAAACAACAGGGAGGGAGGGAGGGAGGATTTTTGAAATATATGAGGAACTTGCATATAATAGGAAGAACTTTCTATGCACACACACCCACACACACACACACCCAACAAACAAACAAACAAACTCGCAACCTGGAAGCCTACATCAGCATCCTTGAGGTGATTGCACATCCTGAGGGGGGTGGAGAAATAAAGTCCACGTGATCGGGCTTTTCTTTCTCAAACACACTTAACAGCCAGTCGTCCTCCCCCCACCCCCAACACACCTCCCAAATCACTGATTAACCAACTGACTCAGCATCAAGAACCTGTTGTTTTTGTTGTTTTTTTTTTTTAGTTTTTGTTGTTTTTTTTTGGTTTGTAGGCTACAATGCTAAATAATATCTCAATAAATGCATATTCACCATAGCCTTGTTGCTGTATTTAAGTGCTTGAAAAAAAGAGGAGTCTTAGGGTGGGAGGATTGGAGATTCTGATTTCCCTGTACCAGGACCATCCTCTCTCAAAAAACAAAGAAAGAAAGAAAGATAAATGGTTGTAAGACTACAGCAACATCACATACTACTCAGTTTTGATCACCCTGTTTTACATTTTGAAGCCTACAGATGTATCGCTGTCCACTGACAACCCTCTCAGCCTGAACAGTTTGGCATAACCTGATTATGTCACTTTGTTTGTGGATGATGGGCAATCAAATAAAAATTTAATTTTGTGTAACTTTATGCTGTAATAAATGTCAATTTCAGCAACTACAGAAAAAAACATAAAAGTATAAATGCTAATGGGTAATATCTTCTCGATTACACTCGCCTACTCACTGACCAGATCTGACACATTGTTCTTTTTTTTTTGTTGTCTCCCAACCAGAGGGCAGCATCTGATGATACGCTCATCCATCACACGCTGCAACCAAAACAAAGCTTCGTAAAATACCAAAGAGCTGACTGTGATTACACGTGGAAGTTAAATGTCAAGACAGCTTGGATATAAAAAACAAACAAACATGGCTGCAGTTACGACCCCCCCCCCCACACACACAGACTGGAAGTAGAAGCTGCAGCGCTGCCTGATCAGGACACAGTGGAAAGAGGTGTAGTCATCCCCAGATTAGAGCCAGAAACACCAATGATGCTCAGCGCTAATAAACCAAGAGGTACTTCTACGCCATGAAAATGAACCATCAAAGATTGCAAGATTACGGTCTAGTATTCAAAAAAATAAAAAAATCAGCGCATGGAGCAAATGTGCTTTTTCAAAAAAGGGGGAAACAAACACAGAAGATTTTAAATGACAGCTTTCCTCAAAAGTTATTCTTTAGTGTGTTGTTACAACATCATATGAGACTCTATATAGTAGGACTCCAACATTTCCAATGAGAGACTGTTACATGACAGAGGGCCATTTGGCAAAAAAAAAAAAAAAAGGAAAAGAAATATTTCAACATAGTCATGGCTTTATCAACACTACCTGAGTTACATTTAATAATTCTGTATTTAGCAACTTTTTTCTGAAAAGTAACAGCCCAGAGCCATTCTTTCAAGGAGTATTTCTTGTCAGTACATATAGATTTCTCTTAGTAATTATAAGATAAAAGCAATTAGTTTACATAAAGTGCTATTAATCCACACATTAACCAAATCATATCTTCTAGAGAAAAAAGAAAACCTGGACAGTTTCCTTTGTTATGTTGAATAAACCAATCCTGATTTGGAGATGGTGATAAAAGTGATGTCACAGCTGGCCAGTTAGCAGTTAGCAAAATTTGGGCTCCCTAGGTTTAATTAGACTTTTCAATATGAGCATTTTTTTTTTCTTCTTTTCTTTACAAAAACAAAACAAAACCAAAAAAACAATTAAGAATTTGTGCAACAAACTCATCACTCACACACATACACACACACACACACCTTTAAACATTTTTGAACAAACTGAACTGAACTGAACTGCAGGCCACACCAGCATCTCGGGTGATGATTTTGTAGCTCCACACAACCCATTTCAACACGGTGTTATTGCACACTGGTTTGCAAACGTATAATGTTCTCCACAGTAAAACATAACAGTACTACTCGTCTTCACATTTCAACACAGTTTTAACAAAGTGGCTAAGTTGGAGGAGGGGTGGAGGGGGAGGGGAATCTAGATTAGTATTGCAAATTGTTGTGTTATCTTTGTGTGGTGATGAACAGTGACCCTCTGACTCATTCATTTCCACCAGTAAACATGCAACAACAACAAAAAACAAAAAAAAACACAATGCCATAAGGCAGAAAAGTAAAGACCAAATAAAAGTTGTAAAATGCAACACATGTTCCTTTGACAAGAGGAATTGAAACACAAATGCAGGCAAAATAATCTGTAAAGACATCCTGAGTCTTGCTGCTGAGCCAAGAGCACGAAACGCAGAAGACCTTATTGGAAGCAACGTCTCTTTGTTTGTCACTCGGCTGATTCTCTAAACTCAGAATTCATATCTGAACCTGGTTTTATGAATCTGAATTTAAGAAGCAGTCTACAATTATGACCTTATAACCAGATGCATGAAATGCATAAAAAGCTTCAAGATTGAGAAGGTTTTGCATTTAACAGAGAGCTGATTTTAAAATGTTAACACAACCTAACTAACAATGAAATGAAGGGGTCAAACTGGGCACTTCTGTACCTGTGCTCGGGGTCACACTGCAGAACAGACACTCATATTTAGGTCAGATGAAACAGCATTGAAAAAAAAAAAAAAAAAAGAAAAAGGGGCATTTAAATTTCTGGGCTCTGTTTTTTTTTCCTCCCCTAAAGGATTTAAGACAAGGTTCTCCCTTCCTGGATGGGGCCTCACCTACGAGCTTCCACTGACCTGGACTCCAAAGACCTTTATTCCCACAACTTCAAGGCATTCTTTGCAAAGTGTCTTCTCCTTTCATTCACAATGAATTCAAGCTTGCGCATGGATGTGTATGTATAACGTCTAACATATCTACAATGAACTCATTTGAATGCAGTGAAGAAAGAAAATGACTGAGGCATCCCATAGTCAGACCGACGGCTGCTGCAGTTCAACAGGGTAAAGGCTTCAGGGAGGTGCAGTCCGAGACACCTTCCTTTTTTTTTTGTTGAACTCCCGCACATTTTTTTCCCTAAAGAGCCATGAGACGAACGACTATCACAGCTCCAAGTGTCCATTCATCATGTTGGAGAGGCACCGATCAACTCCTTTAACGTCCATCCAGAGCGCACGTGTGTGTGTGTGTGTGCGTGCGTGTGTGAGTGTGTGCGCGTGTTTGTGTGTGTTTGTCTGATGCCCCCAAATAAGAAGTCTGTTATTCCACCCGAGATTCCAAGGAAAATCTGTCATGCTAAACTATCAATGTTTTCACAGTTGTCACTTTATCTATCCAACAGGATTTGTGATTTCCAAGGTAGATAACTGCAGCACCCAGAAGAGAAGAAGGTAAGTACTGTAGAGCATCTACCTCACTGATCAGGTCCGTCCTTGGTCTCATCATAAATCACTACTCTTTTTGGATCTACAGCAAAGAGAAAGGGGAAGAGAAAGAAAGCAAAGAGTTAGATTACTCCACACTGACCCTGTTTACACTTGGTTTTAAGATGCGCCTCAGGTCACAAGTGGTCAGCAGGAAGGGTTGGAGACAGATGTTGAATACAGATATAAACAAACATCAGCAGTGTCCTGGCTGTACACTTGTGATCCGATCGCCCAACGCGCAATTTAAAACCAGGTGTAAAAAAGGTTGTTGTCTCAGTACCTTTTAACACAGAATACCGTAATCAGAAAAGAACGCAGACAACAAACAAAACTAACTGCACACATCACAAATGATCTCTGCATTTCAAAAACAGAAAAATGTTTTGCATTTCTCTTCAACAAAAGTATTTTTTAATTGCTATTCCAGGATGAGACAGAAGATAGACAGCAGTATCAGAACCACCCAGCACTAGTAGTGATAATGGCAGACTTCCCTTTAGCTTATGGTGTGATATTTAGCTGACACAGTCTCAAACATCACTGAACTCATGTCTGTGTTGATATCAACAGACTGTTTGGAATAACGGCTGCGTCTCAGCTGCCAGCTGGCCCCGGCCTGCAGCACCAGAGGACCATCCACCAGCAGTACGTCACACTCCATAATTTTAACAGTGTCTCTGTGCTAGCGATTACCTTTAGATGCTTATGTTTCTGCTGTTTGGTAATAAAACAAATGTGGCCTTTTGCCTTTCAGGCATTTACTGTTATGAGATGTTGGCAGTATTGGTGGCCTGTGTGCACACGCTGACATACGGTCAACAAGAACCATTTAATGCAAGTCTTTAAGAGGGATTTATAGCAAGATTTTACACAGACAAGCTTCAGGTAACCAGTAATTATGGCTAAAAGAATAGATGTGTATGCACACTAATTATTTACCTGGAACTATGAATAGACACAAAGCTACCAGGCTACCTTACTCATTTGAAGTTGATACAGAAAGCTAAGATGTCGGTCTTTAGCTATTGCATGTTTACAGCTATAGTCAACTGTATTGTACAATCACCTTACATTTGGCCCAGAATAAAATACTAATTAACTTTGTTCTGCACATTTATAAAATGTAACAAGAGCAAAAGATTTAGTTTACCTTGTTTTTGCAAGTTGAAAATGAATTCCATTTCTGTTGGAGGAAAACAAAATACAGGTTATTTTAGCCTCAGCAATATATTGTTATGAATATTTACTGATCTTTCAAACAGTGGACACACAAAACATGGACCTGAAGTTGTAATCCTTAAGATTTTCATCCAACAAAACCCCAGTTTTTGATCCTTATTTCCAAATGTATTTACATTCTCTGATTACTTTGTTAACATTATTTGTAATTGTTAATAGCAGGAGCCCATCATTTCATCATTTTTAAACGGTCTCAACTGCCAAAATATGGAGTGGCTGTTATTGTGAGACTTCCAAAATATGCAATGCATTTGTCAGTGAGGTTAGTGGTAGTGCATGAGCATTCATCAATAATATTGTTAACATTTAGATCCATTTTAAATGCTGTAAGGAGTAATGGAACACAATGGAGCAGCCACAGCGAGCTGTTAGATGGAGTTGTGGGAGTTTCTCAGAGGGCTAAATAATAGTGTTTTGTTATCATGTGGGAAAATACTTGCACATTTGCACAGGATTAAATTAAATCAAAGTTAACTGACCAAAGTAGGTGCCTACAGTGGTATTACTGTGGCATTAAACCAGACAGGGTGTTACATCCAACAATGACAGGTGTAAATCTTAAGGATTACAACTTTCATGGATAAAGCAATTAACCTGATAAAAACAGTCAAATTTACCTTTAGTGTGATAAGTGACAGCAGCTTTAACATCAAAGGACCCCCAGCTACACCTCCTGCCAATGTCTTTAGAGTGAGCCTGTTCTTTAGATGAGCCAAACAACAAAGTGGTTATCTGGCCCTGCACAGGCTTAGCACCGTTGTCTTTACTGGGGGCCGACACAGCAGAACCTGCGCCCTTGGCCTCAACTTTAGTCTTTTCCTGGCCACATGGCGGCAGCTTGTTCTCCTCCTCGCTCATCACACAAGCAGGAGAACAAGTATTAGACACATTGCAAGGGGCACAAGTCCTTTTTTCTGGGTCTTGAGCCAAAGTGCCAGGCTCTAAAAATGATGGACTAACATCAAAGCAGGGCTGGGCAGCCTTGGCTGCAACAGCCTGACACTCGCTTTGAGATGTGACCACAGTAGTCTTGTCCTCTGAGGCCACCTGCCCGTTTCCTCCCTCTGGCCCCAAGTTGGGCTCATTGATGAAGGAAAGCCCCCACTGATTCTGGAAGATGTCTCCCAGGGCTTTCTGATTTGTCTGAGCAGCCGGTGGGTCAAGGTGACGAGCGCTGGGGAGCACAGGTTGCATATTTAAAGGGTAAATTAAAAGAGTACACTTCCTAAGCTCATATGCTTCTCCATCTACAGGACTGGTTGTAGAGCTACAGTTACTTTCCAAAGGAGATGCTACATTCTCGCCACTTGGGATAGATGGGGCTGGTGGAATACTACTAGCAGCAGGAGCGAAGAAGGTACCCACTGATGGGCAGCCGTTTCCATTTCCAGAAACAGGACCATTAGTAAAGCTAGCTGAGGTGATAGTTTTCATAGCAGACATAGGGACCTGTGACAGTCTGACAGGAGGAGGCAGTGTCTCTCCTCCACCTTGAGCTACTTTGTTGAGGTTCTCTTTTACTTTACTTGCATAACTGATCTTGGGAACAATTTTAGCACTGCTATTGTCCACAGGAAATACTGGAGGGGGCTTAAACAAAGTCCACGAGTCCTCTTTTGAAGGTGAGGAAAGCTTGCCTTTGTGCCTTTCCTCAGATTTTTTACCAAAGGTGCCAACTGTTTTGCCATCAGAGTTTTTCCTCTGAGATTCACCCATTGAAGCCTCGGACACAACAGCCCGTCTGGCTGCGGACTGAGCTTCTACTTTTTGGGTGGCTCTAAAGCCATCAAGTCTGGAGCTCATTCCTTTCTCAGTCATGTCGAGATTAAAAGCCGCCGGCTCCTGTGTAGTGTTGCCCTGCTGCATGTCTCGCTCCTTTTCTCTTATCACATTATCAGTGTTCTTGGCGTTGTTACATCTGGTCTTGCGTTTCTTCGGAGTAGTATATCCACCTTCAGAGCCACTACCGTCATTGTCCTTACTAGAATAGCCATTTGTAATTAAGCCACAGTTTACAACGCCATTTTGAAGCAACACAGAGTCTTTCTTATCCAAAGGTTGACCCTCATGATGACTCAAATCCAGGGCCTTTTCCTTGTCATTTTTAAGGTCCATATTCTTCTTATGGTCCAATCCTTTGCTGCTCGCTTTTGGAACAGTCGTGTACAGCTTTTGCGTTGACTTCTGCTTCACATTTGGATTACTGGTGTGTCTGTTACCATTGCTGTTGGGGGGATGCGACATACCAACAGTATCAGACAGATGTGGATTCTTCTCCCCCTCCTCGTCGCTGATGTTTACTTTTTTATTGCCTGAAAGGGGAAACAAAATCAATTCACACTGAAATGATACAACACAATGCCACCTTTTAGGAAACTTACAAAGAGGCTGTACATTAATTTGACCGTTCCTAACTTAAAGAACATAAAATAGATTAAAGTAATGACTTAAAAGAATATTCTGCTATGCTAAAATCAACATTTATGAGTAACATGGGACACCAGTGTCCACAAGAGACAGCACCTTTAAAATGAATAAGATATATGCAACTTGGATTCAGTCAAAGTACAAAACCTCCATATTTTACTCACTTTTGGCATTAAGAATTTGTCTCTGATATCCACACAGTTGAGTGAATGTATACTATGTAAACTATAGCCATGGACAAAAAGTTGGATATCCACTTACTACATTCACAGCTGTTCTCACAGTGTAGCACGGCAATGTACCGCTTAACACATTCCAAGATAAGCTAGAAACTGACTATATTTACAAGTAATGGCCATGTATGTTACTTCACAACTGTCAACAGCATGCAGGACTCTTGGCTGCCTAACTTTGTTGAGAATGCATAATCTTTCATTAAAGGCCAGTCGTTACAAGTGCATAAGTAAGGCTCACAGCAGCATTTATGATACACACATATGGACTGGCAGTGAACCATAAATAGGCCTGTGGATTGCACAGAGGCATGGTAACTGCTGTGTCAACGTGGGGCTTCCCATTCAATTGTGCTGCCCCACATGTCAGTGGGCACAGAGAGATTGTGCATACACCAAATCGGCAAGCATAAGTGTTAATACAGCTGTCAGCCCACGTAAGGTCGATGGTTAGACTACCTGATCAGCTGCAAACAGCAATATCTTAATCTGGTGATCAATCGAGGTGCTGCGTGGCTTCACGTTGACTGGACAACATGCAACAGGCCTGTCAGAGACGGCTAACGTTAGCTAGCTAATGTCAACTAACCAGCGGCTCGGTTGTCATTACACGCCCTAGTAACAACAGTCACTACCGACAGCAGTACACTGAGCAGGCAGAAAAAGGACGACAGATGACTCGTCAGAACACCAGAGCACCGTGGTCGTACAACATTTTCTAACCAGCCAGGGAACTATGTATTAGCATTAGCTCGCAGTGATATTCTAACATGGCCGACAGGAAACGGCAGCTAGAACATTCCAGTGGAGCCGGCTCGGTTTCCTAAACTGGACACAGGCACGCTGACACGAAACGGAGAAAAGATCTGACTGCTGTCGGAGACGAGTCGCCGTGCACTCGTATGAATCAACGTTAAACACACACGATGACGCGGCGGGGCTTCGTGAAACAATTTAAAAGCATTTGCTAGAGAACGATAGTGGTGAAGCCGGCGCACAAGGTCAATCCCCGACATGTCAAACCTCCACCAGCGACAACTGTCACGCAACGTCAGCTAGCTAGCTTACCGACTAACCTAACGGTCTGCTCGTGGTCCAACGATTGCTCACCGTCGCCCCAACCAGCTAGCTACTCACCAGCTGTAACGAGAGATTTTGGACTAACTGGTGCGCGCTAGCTAGCAGGCTGTTCGATGTTGTTCACGTTAGTTAGCACATGCTAGTCGGCTCGTTGACATTAGCTGACCAAATGCTAGCAAAGCTTTAGCTAACTTTTCCGGATGGCCCAACCTGTTTTCTTCGTCTGCGTTTCCTGATGCTGGCACTGGAGGTGGCTCTGATCATTTTTCACACAGGTTGGATGGGGAGTAGAGTTTCTGTCCTCTCCGTGGTGGTGGTATTGCCTGTCTTGTGCCCGATCTTTGGGCTGTTCCTCCATTGAAGTGAAGAATGTGGGACTTGTGCAGCCAGTATGTTAGCTCACTTCAAGTACAGGACAGTCCAATCACTACCAGTGTACTACGGAAGCTATTTGAAGCCTCTGTAAACGTCAGCAGTAAACGTCTAAAAATGGCACTGTTTTGGGTGGTCACCGCCACCAAAATCCATGTCTACTCTTTGTGCTGAGTTATGCAAGGAGTATTTTTTGCAAGGCTGGTTATGTCTATGCAGATGTTTAAACTCACATTCACACCAAAACAACCAACAAGCGATATTTAAATAAAAAAGAAGAAGTCTTTGCAGGGTAGGCAATAACGGGGTGGGGTTCGTGTATGAACCAAAATCATATGACCGGAGGCGCTGCCACGTCTCCAGCCAGTGGACACAGTGTGGTGGAGGGTCACAGGGAGAACAGACCCCACTCCCAAAAGGGAAAACCACTTTATCGTGTGTAAGAATGTCACCGATGTAAAATGTTACTGTTTTCTGCATCTGTGCCAAAAGGAAGGAAACTAAGAATACATACACAATCAACACAAAATAAGTAAAGTGCATTATGCATTTTTAACATAAACTTTATATACAGTCTATGATTTTTAACCACATTGTTTTGCACAGTTTAACCAGGCTATAAACACAAAATGTAAATACATATAAGTAGATCTGGGCTTTGTTAGAACTCACACGGAGTCCTAGCCATTATGCACATTTGGCAGAGCCCGTAGCTATTCAATGCCTAGTCAAATATGTAAAAATATATGTATTATATTAGAATTGCACAATAAATTAAAGAAGTTTGCAAATTACAATCAGAAATATAAAGACCAATTAAGATGTTTTAACTCAGTAATTGTACATCTTAACGTCCTAAACAGCAAGAGAGCCTCACCTCAAAGTAAGAGAAAAAAGGAAAGTTTCTTATACTGTGCAGTGTGTAATCTGGACTCTGTAATCTAAGTATGGCACAGTGCAACGTTGCTCACAGGAGACATGGACGAGTCAGTAGCTCCCTCCTGTGGCTACAGATACAAAGTCCCTGATTGTGGATATACAGCATTAAACAAGACATGCACTACAATACTGTATATTTTGCAGTCCAGACAAAGGCGATACATAGACTGCCACCAGATTTCTTCAGATCCTGTCCCTGCTGTTTTTTGGGCTAAACTTTGGTGCACATAAAAAAATCTTAGCTGTGTCAAGATAATTTAGCAGAATAATTATTAAAATGTAAACTTGTATTTATAAAAAAAAATAAAATAAAAATGTCCACAGTACCAAATATACTGTTATCACTATAGCTGTTCAGAAAAAGAGGTCAGCCTGGTTTCATATAGACTCCTGGTTCTGATGTATGCAGCTCTTCTTCTCATACTGTACATGCATGTGACAGCTGCTTTTTTAAATGAAATATTCATGTGACAGCTTCAGTTTATGAGAGGATTTATTATTAAATGAGAGGTTTCTGCAATGAACTAATGTAAAGGTATATGTGCATAAAGAAACACTAGGCCTGCAAAATTTCTCTAAAAAAAAAAAAAGAAAAGAAAATGCAGCATACTGTAAAGTACACAGCAAGTCATGAGAAGAGATCAAGAGCCAGTACTTCAATTGGAGTTTTTTTACCACAGACCACAGAGTGAGGATTGATAATAAACCTGGAGAGAGGGGGAAAAAGTCACTTAACTGCTATTCAGGTACTTCTGGACTTTGAAGTCTGAAATTGTTGATAATTAAGTGTGATTTAAATGTGTGGCTTGAATGAGGAAGTACATTTTGAAGCTTGTACTTATACATAAGAAAGACTATAGTCAATTCAGTATTTAAAATTAAAGCATTTCTTTATTTTAGATGTGCCAACAGAGAGTTCCATGGATATATTTGTCTCCTAAGAAACAATACACAGAGACAATTTAATATTACTGCCTAATTAGTTGTGCTTCTTTAAAAACCAATACAACACCCATTCTGCAAGCCCCAAGGAGAGCTTGGTACAAGTTGAGCAATATGTTTAATGACGGTTTTCATACAGCTTAATAAGTCATTTCCACAAATAATCCAGCTTCCAACAAACTGAATTAAACGTTTTTGGTGATACACTTAATATGATTATTTCTCTGTGTTTAATATGAATGGAAACTAACTGGTAGTATACACAACTTTATGCAGATTTGAAACTGAAAACTGAGCTGGTCAAGATTTATAATAATAACAATAATAATAATAATATAGTATGGCTTTATATCAGTGTACAGTGACACTTATCGACAAAGATCCTTCACTTCTGCAGCATTAAATAACTTCACTTTAGTTTTAAACAAAAGACAGTTTACTCCAGTTTTTATTACAGATAGATTTCCTAGTGGTCGGTTCAAAATGTAAATGAACTGATAAATATTATGTTACAGTCTTGTCATAAAAAAATAGCGTTCAATCCTAGAGCCTACAGTAAAATAATAAAAATATAAATTATCCTGATTCATATGCTCCACAAGCCTGTGAAACAAAGTTGCAGTGAGGAACACATCACTATTGCACAAGTGTAATTCCTGGTTGTAGTGTTATATGTTTTCTGATGCTGTGTGAACATGAAGGTTCGGACACTGTTAACCATTACCACCTGTAAAATAAGTGCACAGTAAAAAGTGTAGGTCTGGTAAGGATGTACTGCAGTCCAAATACATGTAAAGTTAGAATAACTGCGCTGACCGATTTTTTTTCATGAAGTGTGAGCTGATAAAACTCAGATGCCCACTGCACACACACACACACACCACACACACACACACACACACACACACACTGTAAACTGACATGTAATGTGTAAAGCATCAGTCCTGATAAAAAGTGCATTTCTTTGGAAGTATTAAAAATTTAAAGAAACCGATGGACTCCTCCATGTTATGGGATTTTCCCAGTGGCACTGGACATGCAGTCATAACACATCTTGCATGGCCGAGCAGAGGACTCTCAGCCTGTAAATGTTTCAGTGATGAGAGCAGAATTAAAACTATCCAGTGTAAGTATTCACGGCCCTCAGTCTGTGCTCTGTCACAGTATGGCTCGAACATCTTCATGACGTAGTACTTTGTAGGTAAGCCAATAGAGGACATTAAACACGAGGAAACTCATGGGGAAAACAGCTCGGGAGATGGTATCAATCCTTTTAGCCCGATCCACAAAGCGCCTGCGTATGTCGTAGAAACCCAAACCAGGAGGTAAATCAGCAAACACTGGTGTTGCATCCATTTCTGGTGCGCTTCCAGTTGATAGTGCAAGTCCAAAACTCTGGAAGAGAAAGCCCTGCTGTGCCAGCTCCTCCTCCTGCAAGACAAAAGGACAGCATAACAGCACTCATTAAGAATCACACAGTTTACCTGCTTACTTCTTTGAGCCAGTGATTGGCTGGTGAAGAAGGAGACAGCACACACCCTGGCACAGGCACTGCACTGCTGGGCTGCGTTCCCATGAGGGGCATTGTTGCCTGACGTGTTGTTTCCTTTCACCTTACTGTCACCGCTTCCCTGCTGATGGGGAAAAACAACGCACATAAATTTAATCGTCAAACCAACTTGCAAGAAAACACATTGCATTGCATTATCCCAACAACAGATGAGCAACAGAGGATTGAAGTAGATGTTTTGTGTGTGTTGTTGTATAAATATTAAAAAGTATTAATGAATCCTTCAGCTGCTGTCACGCTGCTTCATGTAGGAGACATTTGAAGGTGGTTTGGCCTGATTTGTCTATTCTTCTTCTCATGATATCCAAAGTCAGGCAAGATGTTTAAAACAGTGGAATAAGGTGATGATCTAAATTAATTACAGGTCAGTGCTGTCTGCATTTTCCTCGGCTGGAGTGCAACATGCAGCTGAGTTGTGGCTCGTGTATAGCTGGGCGTAGGGAATAGCAGGTGACAGCCGCCCGAGGGACTGAGTGGGTGGGTTGCACTCACAGCTCTCTGCCGCTGTTGCTCTTTGAGCTTCTTCCTCAGTCTGAAGAACTCCTTGTGCTGCCGTGAAACGAAGTTAACGGCTGCGTACTCCAGCAGTGCAGCAAACACGAAGAGAAGACACACTGCCATCCAGATGTCTATGGCTTTGACATAAGAGACCTGCAAGACCGTGGAAATCTAATCACTCAGGTATTGGTCATAAGATGTTATGAAATATTGTATAGAAACTTCATTCCCAGAATCACCAGTAACATTCACATTGTGTATCTGTATCTGACCTACAATGAAAATCCTTACAATCAAAATTTTGCTACTTCAGGTATGATTCATCATGATACAGTGTTTTATTTACTATATAGTATTGTCCCTGTCAGTGTTATATCATTATGCCAACCATACTGATGCATTGCATTAGTGTCTATGTCGCAATTTAATGTTGTAACTGGTCAAAATGGAACCAAATGTAAGTGTTGTTATAGTTAGTTTAAGCTATTCAATTATATCATGTTGTATAAACGGATTATATTTTGTGTGTAATATTTAAATCTGAAATTAAATTAGTGGCTGTAGCCATCAAGTAAAAATTACACTGAAGTGTAGTTGAGTAGAAAGTAGAGCAAAATAGCAATATTTAAGTACTCGAGTACAGTGCAAGTACGATAAAATTGTCCTTAAAGTACATCACTTAAATGAATGTTACCTTTAAATATTAACACAACACATGACTTGCATTTCACGTCTTTTCAGTGGTCCAAAGTAGCATTATTTTTACATGAGTATTTACATTTTATAGACAAAATATATTATTGTTCTCGTACCCCAGGATACTGCAATTTTGTAGTTAAATCTAGACCACATTATATAAAGCTGATCACCTGGTACTTTATTCAAGCAAAGTTGTTGATGGATTTTATCGATTGTCTTTTTTTTTTTACATTGTGGTAAAATTGCTTTTGTGAAAATAATTTGTTCCTACTATTGTATTTTGTTTCACTATGTACTCAGCATTAAAAGGTTTGTAAGGACTCAGTAATGTTCCAGTAATATTTGGGATCACAGTGACTGGAACAAATACCCTACAGCACCTTTGGTTGAACACTAAAATTGCTATATATATACTATTAAAGTTGTTTCCCAGAGTTCTGGCTGTTACCAGTATGTCTTCATCCCTGAACCTATACAACAGTGAGTTTATTTCTTCAAATGATGACACTGTCTCTAATTCACCCAATTAATCCAATGATAATTTTTCCTGAATTTAGAATGAACTAGCCTAATTGCATTTTCCTCTGTAAAGTGTCCCTGACCTTTGGCAGTGAGGCCCTGGACCCAGAGCTCTGCGTGGTCATGGTGAGCACTGTAGTGATCCCCAGCCCCACCCTGGCTGGAGCCGCATCCATGTTGATCCAGAACGACACCCAGGACAGGATGACGGTGAGCAGGCTCGGTATATACATCTGGATCAGGTAGTAGCCCATCTGACGCTCCAGGTGGAATTTGACCTCAATGCAGGTGAATTTACCTGAGCACAGGAGGACGGTCTTATTAGAAGCTACTGGCTATCAAGGATGCAGGAGAGCAGGCCATCGTATGTCATGTACCTGTGTTGTAGTGCTTGGTGCAGTAACCGAGACCTTGCTCCTCCTTCAGCACAAACTGAGGGAGCGTCAGGTCATCAGCCACCTGCACCGCTCCCACATCCAGCCATTCAAAAATAAGGTCATTCATAGTGTAGCCAACTAGAAAAGAAAGAGAACATGTACAATCTGTAATTAGTTTATGACTAGGCTATGAGTGTAGATGCAGTGTTTCAGTTTGACTGCTTTGAAAGTCCCACTCACAGCTTTCAAGCTGCATTGTACACGTCTGGCTGTCCATGGGGAAGTTTTTCAGGTCCATGGGACAGGACAGAACGAGTGTCAGCCTGGAAAACAGACACAGCAACACCATAATGGACCTGAAATGGTGTGTAAAATAAAAAGGTGCTACCCCCACATTTTAAACCATGACTAGACAAAAAGGTGAGAAGATACCCGGCCACCCACCGCCTGCAAACCCCCGCAGCACCATCTATTTCTCACTCAGCTGTCACTCCAAACCTTTTTGCACGCTCACCCTACATTAAAGGTCACATCAAACAGCTCTAACCTCTCTGGCACCTGTCCTCCTTTCCCATCTTTCTGTTCCACCGCACCCCATACAAACAGCACAGAATGGACTGACAGGTGCTGACAGACAGCATGTCAGCCCTCATGGTGGACTTGATGTAAAACTGGACTGAGAACACAGCACCACCATCAGGAGAGTGTCCCCCGCTCACAGGACGTAGATCAAGATTAAAAACAGAACATCCTATTACTTAGTACAGGTGTTGGCAAGGACTTTACTGATAATACACTGGCTTTCTTCAGCTGTCACGGCTTCCTTTGTTAAGTCACAAAGTCTTTCACTGCTCATTTTAAGTACCCTTCTTCTCTTTATCCAGCAAGGACAAAGTGAAGCCTTTCACACAAATGAGCAATTCTGCAAAGAGGAGGAACGTGAATGATCCTGGTCCAGTGTCATCCAGAGATACTGTGTTGATGCCACGAGGAATATTATTATAAATATTAATTATTGGTGTGTTTATACAGATTCTTTAGGCTGATTCCCCAACATTTAGTCCAGTATCTCTCAAAATCACTGATGATTTCATTCACGTTCAACAGAATTGCTAATAGAGCCTTAAATGAAGCTTTTTATTTCTTACATTCTAATTATATCTCCTTACCATTACGCTACAGTTCCTCACTGCTTTAGTGTGGCATTACTGACCTGATTGTGTTATAGCCTGCAGATATTGTTTAACATGAATTCATTCGCAGCGTGTGCTGGACAGTACAATTACAGCTGAGCTGAACTGGAGTGAAACAACAAGCATGTAGTGGACCATATACTCAGGGGTTTAGACCAGAGCTCACAGAGGTGGAAGTGCTCCTATCCACCAGGCAACCCCACATACCAATGATATGAATATGTAATGTCTGATACATCCTGGTGCATTGTTCAGCCACACACACACACACACACACACACACACACACACACACACACACACACACACACACAC
>OOFC01001398.1:0-22579 GCA_900323345.1 Pseudochromis fuscus | reverse complement strand
AGACCCGGTCAGAGTGGACCACATGAAACTGTTTGAATAAATTCAATAGCGGCTTATAGACAGGAGTGCTCAATAGTCTGGAAAATATGGTAGACTTTTTGAGTTTTGGTCGACTAAAACTGAACTAAAACTTAAAAAACTTATAGACAGGCTTATAGACAGGTGTGCTCAATAGTCCGGAAAATACGGTAATTCTTTTCAACGGTGTGTATTTACGGCATTTACAATGTGTTGAATCTATTGCAGTTACAGATTGTCCAATGAAATCGAGGCGCCCAGCGAGCCGAGCCCACGTGGCCTTACCCCAACAGTCATCATCACACAGTGCCCAGAGTAAGCTATCCTCATCCAGGGACTGTTTAGAGAAGTGGACGAGACAGCAGGGGATTAAAAATGAGGACAATGCAGAGGAGCAAAAAAGTGCAATACCACCAACAGCCACTAGATGCTTCCTCCAAAAAACTCTGGCTCCAATTGACTTCAGTTCAAAAAAATCCTCATTTTCAATACTGAAATAATCAGTCATTACATTTTTTACACAAGTCATTCTGATGTCATTGGTCAACTCTTGTTCTCAGTGATCTGGTCCATTTGAAAATCATTTGTCATTAAGGAGATATTAGACTGAGAGAAGAGGGAGGAGTTAGGGGCGGGGTTAGTTTGATTGACAGGTCTGGTCTCCAATGAGAGCAGCCCTGAAGAAAAGTCTCATACACATCGGGCAGTGTCCTCAGGTTGAAGGGTCAGAAAAGCCTCCTCACTCCTTCCTTCATATCCAAATATGGTCACTTCTGGCTCCAACATGGTGACGGCCAAATCCTGATTTCCTGAGTTTCAAAACCGACGGGTGCCATCACGTCTACTTCGTCCACTCTATACACAGTCTATCTCCTCAACACACATTTACCACAATAACAGTAAATAATCATAAGACCCAAATGCATGAAACTCAAGCTGACTATGAACAACTAGCTTCGTGTAAATAAAGCTGGTACAAAATACAGCATCAAGCAGACAAACAAGTCACAAAGAACAGAATTAGAAGAAAGTCCAAATTAAACAAGGCAAGAGACACTTAATGTGGGGAACAAGGGACACGAGACACTGGCAGTCTGACACACAGAGAGCTGGAGAGGCTGATTAGCTGAATGAAGCAGAGGAGAGAGGGAAGAGGAAGATCAGGTCTGGAGCAGGAAGAGGTAAAGAGAGAAATGAGTGAATAAGAAGGCAAATGTCAAAAGGTAAAAACTAAGAGTTCAACACTAAAACATAAAATGAATTGATAAAATTCAAAACGAGATAATTTGATGTGCTTGATTAAAATAAAACTTTTGCTGGTCCCACTTTGTGAATGTCACTTTTTGCTACTTTTCCACATTAGTTAATTAATTGTGATTAATGGCTGAGGAGGATAGTGATTCTTTGCTGCCCTGCTGTGAGAGTGATTGTGTGTCCTCATGTGTGAACAGTCTGAGTACCTCTCGGACGAGCCTGGCCGGCGACAGCGAAAGCCTCTTCGACTTCCAATCACCGGTCAATAACCTGCTCTCCAAGCTCACTAAGGTAATTCACCGTTACTCTTCATTACTGTATGTGAAGTTTGCATTTATATGACCTCATTTCACACATACTGTACGCAGGGATGGCTTCTTTACTTTGAATTTGCACAACTTATACCCGGATATTTCCTCGTGGTTGACGTTACTGTCACTTCTGTTGCAGCACATGAGGTCTCCGTCTGTGTCCTGTCTGGATGTTGATACGTCTCCTCCTGCCAACGACTCCACGCCGGCCACGCTGACTCCAACCAGTCCTACGAAATCCCACCGGCGTTCAGCCTCCTGCGGCAACAACCCCGCCGGTAACATCCAGGGCTCGGGGCCCGACATGCGGATCATCAGGATACGGATGGACCTGCAGGATGGGAACCTGTATCGAAGCATACTGGTACGAAGGCAAAATGCAAAGCCTTTGACTCTAATTTACAACAGCGAGAAAGCGCAGAAAAGCCTCTGTGCTGAATTATCTGCTGCACTTATGGCTCCTGTCTGCGAGGATCCCGTAATGATAGTCATCAGAGTCAGATCCTCAGGATACAAAGGACCCAGGATATCATTAGTGCAAATCAGCCTGTCCTCGTGTCATTGTTATTCCCCTTCTCTCCCCTCAGGTTACAAGCAATGACAAAACCCCCACTGTGATCAGCTCGGCCTTAGAAAAACACAATCAGGACCCCAAACAGGCGTCCAGATATGAGCTGATTCAACTTCTGCCTGAAGGAAAAGGTAAAAAGAAACACGACCTGTGAGAGCACTTTTATCTGTGGGTGGTGAGTTTTGTTCAAGTGGAGACAGAATTATCATCTGGAGGGTTTAATCCCGACTGTTTTAAATTGTGGTGAACTTCAGGGTTTTAGTGGAACACATGGTTCTTCTGTTCAGTTACACAAGAGGAAAATCATTACATTCACCAACAGGGTAATAATCTGGCTGCTTGTTAGCAGAACATCTGAAGAGGTGTAGGATGAGGTGTGTTTTCTGTTTCTTTTCACCTCAACTGTAAAACACAGTGGAGCATACTCTACATCCAATGATTCATGTGTTAAATTTGACGACTATTAAACCTAAAGACGGGAACTTTTCATATAAATAAATATGCATTCATTTTAAGCCAAACAAGTGCACTCAGGTCCAGGTAAATATTTCCATACTTTAAGTATAATTGAGTCTCACTGAAGCAGGATTTCAAGAGTATCTGACTTTGTACTATAATGTATTTCACAGCAGGATATGTAGGCAGGACAAACCGTTTGGGACAATTTGATTGGATCATTGAAACAGACCAAAACACCATAGCCTGCTAGCTAATGTTACTAGATAACCTATGTATTATGTTGTTACATAACGGTAATACCACGTAGTAACTAATGATACTGTTCCACCTAACTACTGTTTACTACTACAGCTGCTAATACTCTGTGCCAGTGTTTTCTGATGGGAATCTGAACTGTGCTGCTAACAGCAGGTTGATTGACAGGTGGATGGAAGGATGCTATTGGTTGAAACTGCTCTGGTCAAGATGATGAAAGTCACCTAATAGTTTTCTTTTTTTAAATCAGGAAGTAAATGTGATTGACATGTGATATAAAAATAAAAAAAATGAATTTTATTTATTTTTTTGCTACCATTGTTTAGAAAAATCATAATATGAGAAGTGATGTGATGTAAAAAGATTAAAAAGACATTTTTCATTTCTGGTCAACTTTTAATCTTGTGTCTGTGGAGACACTCTTGCGCTAACACATGTAGCGATGCATTTTGTGTCAAACAGCAATAACTGGTTTGCAGAGCTGACAAGGGAAGTTACCGTTGCCACGGAGACGGAGTAGGCTAACAAAAACTTTAGAAAACACCCAAGAAAAATGTATGATGCTTCTGATTTAAAAATGAAAGCAAATCATTCAGGAGAAGCATGGCAGTGTGTAAAGGTGGTTGGTGCATCTACTTCAAGAGAGTGGACTGAGGGCAAGCAGTTAGTTTACGAGTTGACAGTGTTTGTGTAATTACTCTCACCGCCAGAAGAGGGAGACAAAGGCTCTGCACTGCTGGTTTAAAATATCAGATTATGTAGCTGAGTGGTTTTAGCCAAAGTGCAGCTTTATAATTTGTAGGTATAGACACAAAAACACTCACTACAACTTCTAAATCTAAAAACTAAATCCATTGAACACAGGTCGATCCTTTGAGTTTCACTGTGCTGTGCTCTGTTAAATCATGTGTTAACTCATCCGTCTTCTTGTCTTTATGCAGAACTGGTGATCCCCGCTACAGGAAATGTCTTCTACGCCATGACATCATCTAGCGTTGACTTTCTGTTGAGGAGGAAAGGCGGGAACGCTCCACTTGGCCTGCAGCCAATCAGCACAGAGACCAGCGCCACTTTTCCTCGAATCAAGGCCAAGGGCCGGAGACTGGTCAGGACTCTGTTTTGACGTTGGCTTCTTGATGGATTTTTGTCCTCTCGGTCCTGAACGCAGGGCGAGCTCTCACAAACATGTGGCCTTTTCTGTGCACAACAACAAAAAACAACATACGTATGCCTTCTCTCTTCCATGCTCCGACCAAGTCTGTTCTCACCAAACCACCAACAGCAAGTGTTTGAATAATCAACACCTCCACATCGCAAGGCGTGGCAGACATTTCAGACCTCCGGCTGCACTGTTCACCACAACCATCTGCTGCTGGTGAACAGTGTCAGTTTTCAGTATGCATTACTAATTTACACCCAGAGGGAAGAGCAAAGGAAGCCTTTAACCGAGTGCTTTTGGTGCTGGCTCTCGACTCCCTGTCAGGTAGCACTTGATGCTTTTTTTGTCATTCCAACTCAATGAATAAGATGTTTTTAATTACTGAAAAAACACCAAGAAATCCCTTGTTGTTGTGTGCCTCAGCTGTGACTGACACTTCCAAATGGTAAAAAAGAAATATTAATTGGTCAGAACGTGTTTCTGTGATCACTCCAGATGCCGTCAAAGGATTTAAAACTAATGAAATCTGAATATACTGATTTACAGGTTTCAGAAAGAGATGGAAAAAGATGGAGAGCATCTTTGTAGCAAAACACTGGCGCTTGTGAAACGAGACATATATGTTTTGTATATATTTATATATTTTGTACGTCCAAATTATGTCAGCATTGTGTTTACACTGGCAAGGAGCTCTCGGTCTAAAAAATGAATCAAGGAAAACATCCATCATATACCTGCAAGATTTCCACTTTAAACAGCACATATTCAAAGACAAAGCATTTAATTCAGCACTTAATTTAAAGCTGCAATAATCAATATTTTTGTATTAAAGGTGAATTGAATGATAGTTTGTATTGCTCTTAGACTGTATATAGAATGGATGAAGCTAATACGATGTCACCCATTGGTTTGTGGAGTTTGACATTTAAAAGTTGCCTTGTTGGTTTTTCGGAGGCAGAAGTGACCATATTTGGATATGAAGGGAGTAATTTTTTCATTTCATTTTATTAGTTTGACAGGGACCATGTACAGAAGATCATTATTATCATCATTAGATTATAGCAAACACGCTAGTTTCCATCTGTAGTCCCTGACCAATGAGGAGGGAGGTCTGACGTGGTGGTTGAATGAACCTCCAAACCACCTGTAAATCCCTGGAGATTGGACCTGTCAATCAAACTAACCCCGCCCTTAACTCCTCCTCTTCACTCAGCCAAATATCTCCTCAATGATTTTCAGATGGACCAGATCACTGAGAAGAAGAGTTGACTTTAACTAATGAATCGCAATGACTTGGGGGGAAAAAAAAATTATTGACTGAGTATTTCATGATTAAAAATTCAGATTTTTGGAGCCAGCATCTAGTGGCCAGTGGTGGTGTTGCACTTTTTTGCACTTCTGCACTGGCTTCACTTTTGAGACCCAGTTACTTCATCCATTTCTATAAACAGTCTATGGTCTTCCTTAGCAAACTGCCTGCAGACTTCTTTCATTCAGTGTTTCAGGCTCTTCCAGCTCAGTGTTTGGTGATAAAAACCTTTTAATCCAGCAGCAGCTCTGACTGTGACCAGCATACACACAAACATATTGACTAACAGGTCATCCAGAAGCCAGATATTCTTCTCAGGAGCAGCTGGAGGCCAAAGTCAAACTAAAAGGAAATAAATATGGATTAATTTGGCAAGTAGAAAGAAATGTATTTACAAAGAAATGCTTCAAATAGTGGCCTACACATACCTGAACTGCAGAAGGTAAGAAGGTAACAGGTTTCTGTTTGAGGACTTTATTTCTAATTTCCTCTGTTTGCTAAGTTTAGTCATGTTTCAAACGAGATCATAATCAAAACGTTACTGTTCATACAAACTCATCACTTTCTGTAACCATTTCAAATTAAAAGCCCACTATTAGCATTTCAGTGGACAGAAAACCTTTATTTTTAACAGGGCTTTTATTTTGAAATATTTGCTGGCACACTATATGTTTAATTCATTCCCCCGTTTTTCCCTGGCCTGTAGTTGAGGTCTGCCTTTTATTTGTTCATGTCGACTACGACCTCAGACACTATCAGAGCTTCTAATTGCCGAGCAGTTTTTATCTGAGGGAATCCAGTGCAGTCGTTGGCTGTGTGTGTGTGTGTGGGCAGCTGTGTACTGTATTACAGGGCAATAAAATATTCGGGACTGTGTGTACAGGCAGCTCACGAACACATTTTTATTGCGCTTCTCTTTAGCACTTATTGTTGCTGAGTTACACAAACTGTCTTTGAGCATTTCCACATTCCTTCACTGTGAACGTGGAGTCTCTATAATTCCCTCCAGGAAGGTTTGCTATAAAACAATGGAAGCAATTCTCCACATAATAACTGGGTTGTCAGCGACAGCCAGGATCAGTTTCTCCTCTTTCGACAGTGTTGATATTGTAAGCCTCCGCCTCCTTCTTGATTTTGATTGGTCGACGAGAGAGCGAAGTGACATTCACGAGCTCGGCATTGTTCCAAAAGTTTCAACTATAAGCAGAAGGGGGAAAAATCGTCTGCTGAGTCCAGGACATCGAGCACTGTCAACGCTGAATTTCATACATTTTTTATTAGAAACTGACACTACCTGCACATGAAAAGCTGCCTGTTGGACACAGACCCTTCTCCAGCTTGTTTTGTAGAGCTCCTCTTAAACCTCGTGGGCAAAAATTTGATCATTGCAGCTTTAAAAATGCAAATTAAAACAACTTCAAGCACTTTCAAAACTGCATCACTTGATCACCACAGCACCAAAAACTAGAAAACATCACCATTTTGAAGTTGAAGGTTTTCCAGGTCTGAAACTTTTCAACAGAGCATAAGCTAAAGTTAATTTATGCAGATTTTTCCAGCAGCTCAGCAGGATCCATCTTCACTGCTGTTTACATGAGTGAGTACAAAGCCTCTGCTCCACGTTCTGAATTCACTTCAGTTTGAAACCAGTCTTGTGACCTCTGGTGTCCCGAGCTCGGTGCTGGTGAGGCCTGTTCACGGGCGGAGGCACGAGCGTCAGCGGGCACCGGGGAGAGGATTGTGGGTAATAATAGATGACGTGTGCTGGCGTAATGCTGTGCTACTGATTGTTTTAGTGCCTTTTCTCTACTGGGTGCTCGCCTTTCCTCATGTTTGCATTAGAATGTATTCAGAACACGTGGAGGAAACACACCTCCACCTCCAGTGCTGTGTAGTTTCACATCAAAGCTATTTATGCACTACATTCGGGATGTCCTATTTTTGTGGTAATAAATTTACTTTTATATGAATCTCATTGCTTTTTGGCTGATGTGCTGCAACATACTCCACACTCAGTACAGAGGGATATTTTGCATACTGCTGATTATCCTATTAAACAATTAAAGCAGTTTCTACGTGTCAAAAAATGACATTTATATGTTTCTCATGAACAAAGTAAACAAAGCAAGGTGAATATAATTTGCATCCGTGTCTGATTTAGTCTTTTAATCCAGATTCAAGACAGACAGCAGCTTTATCTTCAAGCAAAATCAAGGTCAGAATGAATGTACGCACGAGAAGTGACGCAAGTATAAAATCAAAAGAAAAAAGACAAACACTCACACAAACCCAGGTAATAACACAAAACATTCAAAGTATTAAAGCCTTCCTCACACCTGCATGTTGTCAGTGTCTCTAATTTATCATCGGTTATATAGTGTAACTAATCGCCAGTGTTGGGTAACGTTACTTTTAAAAGTAGCTCGTTAAGTTACTACGTTACCAGTCTGAAAATCTAACTAATGACGATACTGCGTTTCTTTATTTTAGGAGTAGCGCGTTAGAGTACTCATACGTTACCAATAATTATAATGTATACCGGTTTATACCATGGTCAGTGATGTCAACTGGCGTGCCTTACATTGGTCTAATGCACGCTGTGCGCGTCACCATAGCAACGCGCAACAAGCACATTTCCACGCTGTAAATGCGCTCGCGCTCGCTGACAGCTCCGCCATGTTGGTAAAGTTCTAGAACACACACTGCGCATGCTCACGTGTGTCTCTCTCAGCTGCGGCACTTCAGTGTCACCGACCTCCGGGGAAACCAATCCGGGAAGAAGAGTCAAGTTCCCACATTAATGCGTTACTGGTTAGAAAAAATAACTAGTACTAGATTACAGGGAACTACGAGACTAACGCGTTACGTTACTCGTTAGTCCAACATAGTAATTAGAGTACTCTAACGCGTTGCCCCCAACACTGCTAATCGCACACTGAAAATTCAATAAAATCCATTTTCATCCATTTCCAACCAGCTTCACACCGTCCCTGAGAACTCACCACAAACCAGCTCATGTTGACTTGAACAGTGAAAGTCAGAGTCAGTGAAGCAGCACTCATCCAGTTTGCAGCAGCGTCTCTTCAGCTTCAGTTAAAACACAACCCAGTGGCTGTAAACACACTTGAACCAACACTTCCCTTTAAAGTGCCACTTTTGAGGTTTCTGTGCTTTTCAAAATGAACATCATATTTCCCATAACCCCCCGGCTTCCTGTCAGATCTGACTACTTGCCCTCCTCCAGCACTGCTCTGCATGTATTAAATTTAAAGAGGAGGATGTAACAGCCCGTGGTTACTGCCAAAAATCATACTGAACATGCAAATGAACTATTTTTTCTTCTTCGCCTTAAAGGCCCTGAACACACATTTTCTCAATTAGCTTCTTATTATGAGTGACAGGATCCTGATTTTCGAACAAAGCTGAATTATTTTTGGACCCAAACAGATTTCATTATTTCATTTGAGATGAGGATTTAGAAACACTTGAATTAGAAGCTGGTCATGGTTGTTCGTTTGGTCACTGAATGAATTCAGATAAAAAATAACACTCACACAAAGTCCTAATGAAGAAGATCAGAGTTAAAACCTACATAATATAAATAATACTGAATACTGAAATCACTTGGAAATAGGTTTTTGCAGGTTTTAAGGGCAACACACTGCCCACAATGAAATCTATTTTCAATTTAAAAGTTACCAAGAGGAGTGAAAGTTTGCATTTATGTTGAAGTTTTACTCTGTATATCTGAGGTTTCACTGATGTGTTGAGTGTGTTTACTTCCTCATAAAACATGTGCGATGCTGTTTTTTCTATGAAGAGGTTAAATCTGCAGAGAGGAATCTACCTTCAGAGCAAAGAACCTTTACACATGGTTAATGTTGTCAGAATGATCTGTATTTACCTAAACCATGATCATTTCCTAAACCTTACAGTTTGGTTTCATACACCAAACCAAGCAGTGACTGGAAACTGAAACTGTCAGAAAAGCCCTGTAGTCAAATCTCTCTCTCAAGCATTTACATCCATGATGTTCAGTAACTTGCAGAGTTTTCCTTGGTCGTCTTTGCTGTGTTTCTTGACACATTACTGCCACCTGTTGATCACTACGATACTGTCAAACTACTAGCAGGAATGCATGTGGCAAACCTGAAAGTAGCACATAAACTTCACTTAGTAGCATTAGGTGGAGCTTTAATTAACTGCATGACAAACTTCAACGTTAGTGATGCACGGTTTCCCCCTTTTACTCAATCAGTGGGAAAGGAGCAGCTTTGAATAGATGTTTTTGATTAAAATACATATTATTCTTATCAGAATTTGACCCCTTCTGTTCAGTAACAGAGTCTAGAAGTGACTCATGATTTGATCCCATTTATCCCAGTTGTTGAAGTTAGATTCTCTGTTGCAAATTCCTCTGAACTGGCAGAGCTGAGAGAGGTGCTAATGCAGGTACCTCATGGAGGGGTCTTGGCAAATTATTTTCAGTGTGTGCTATGGTGCAGCTTCAACTGATAAGGTGCCTTTTTGTCATTTTACATGAAAAACTCCACCAGAAAACTATCACAAATGTACACAGCTGTAAGAAAACACTGTTTGATTATTGAATGCTAAATACTGTATTTCTACCAGGCTTTAAAGTAAGTACCAGACGTACAAATATTGTTCCGAATGTGTTTAAATGTGGACATTTAAACACACACCCACTCTGGCCCAGTTGTTAACCGGGCCCACACTGGATGGTTCCTCCTCCACAGGCCTCACACTCCTTCACTGCCGTCCTGTACGCCTTCCACACCACCGGATCTCGCAGACACACCGTGCCACCGCCCCGCTTCTCCTCCGCCTCGTTCCTGTTTATGTCCCCCACGCACACCCAGCCTCCCGCTGCCTCGGGGCTGACCGCCCACTTGGAGTGGTCCTGGCTGGCCTTGAAGGTGAACGTCTCCCCAGGGTGGATGAGCATGATGTCCAGGACCTTCCAGCCCAGCGAGCAGTCGGAGGGGAGGACGCCTGTGGAGCGAATCCAGAACTGGACCAGCAGGTCTGATTGGAGGGTGGGGGCCACCCAGGAGTGGTACAAGTCTGATGAAGGAGAGGGAGAACATGCTTTTACACTGTCTAAATGATGTTAAATAATTAGATTTTAGGGCCTCAAACTAAAACAAAATTGAAACAACAAAGTTCTACCGTTATTAAAAGAGTTTCCTTTGGCGAAGCTGATGAAGTCGGTTCCGCCCTTCGAGGTCAGAGTCACGCTGCGATTGGCTACAGGTTTGACATGTGGAAAGGTTTGACCAGACAGATGTTTTTTCCCACAGACAGCGGCGAGCGCCGGGACCACGGACGCCAAAGACTCTGGGACGTGACAGTCGTATACGGTGGGTTGATTGATCTGCAGCTGCTCTCCTGTGGGGCAAAACAAATTAGACTCAAGAAAAATGCTGCGAAGGTGTGGATCACTTCCACTGATTGTAAGTAGAAATGGACAAAGCAACAAAGTCTCAGAAGTACAGTAAACTTGTAATACTCCCAATGGCCACTAGATGCTGGCTCCAAAAAACTCTGACTCCAATTAACTTCAATTTACAAATCCTAATTTTCAATCATGATCACAAGTGATGTCATTAGATAAAATCAACTCCTCTTCTCAGTGATCTGGTCCTTCTGAAAATTAATTCATCATAATGAGATATGAGGCTGAGATAAGGGGAGGAGTTAGGGGTGTGGTTAGTTTGACTGACAGCTCTGGTCTTCACTGATTGGCTGATGGTTTGGAGGCTCATTCACTCCTGTCTCACACATATTGGACAGTGACCTCAGGTTCAAGGGTCAGACCCGCCTCCTCACTCCTCCCTTCATATCCAAATATGGTCACTTCTGGCTCCAAATGACCAACATGGTCACGTTCAAATACCAAAGTCCTGACTTCAAAATATGAGTGCACAAACCAACAGGTGATGTCACGTTAGCTTCATCCGCTCTATGACCACGTTATTGATTTAGTTCAGTAAATAAACAGAACTGTATTGGTGACTTTGTACTTTTATTTACTTACAGATGAGGTAGATAATTATTTATATAGGTATGGGTAATTATTTCCTGCAGTTCCCAGAATTCTTTGATGCTAAGTTTATATTTCTGCAGTAGATTTCTCCCTATTTGATTCTTGATGTTAGCATGCTAACCTGGACAGAAGCTTCAAGACTGACATCATAAACTAACTCAAATTCAAGTGAAGAAAAAAAAGGTGTTTCCAGAAATTATAATAGTCAGAGAAGTGAATCACAAAACACAAATTATCGTTGTTATCAGTCAATTCTTGTTAGGATTTAGCTCAAGGCAACTCAGGATAAATGACTTTTTATTGCCAATTAGACTTGTGGACGATTAAGTTCCTAACAACTGATTTTTAAACAAGCAGCATTAAACAGCTGTTTCAAGTCTATACATTATACCTAAGTACTTATGTGAATCCAATCAGTAAGAAGGCTTTAAAAATAAACATTTGACAACATTCTCATCTTTACATATGTATTTGTAGGTTTGATAAGTTTGCTGTAAAATTTTAGTTTTTCCTCATGATTGTGCCAATGAATGCTGCAAGATGCTGCTAACTGAAGCGTGACCAGGCTTTGATCACCTTCTGCTGTCTGACCAAACACCTTCATGTATCCACGTCACCCCGGACACCGTCACACTCTCAGCCTCTCAGCCTCGCAGAGACCAGGTGATCTGATAAAGCAAAATCCCTGCCGCAGTGTGAGGGGCCGACATCTCTATGGTTACATACCTCAGTCTAATTACATTACCCCAGGCACTGCCATAGCAACTGTGCCAACAGCCGGGTCTGCCAGGGAACTGCAGAGGCAGCGGGACGACACGCCGATGACACCTGTTTACGCTGATTGTCTCGGTTCGAGGTTGTTGCTGTTGTTGTGTCGACACCTGACTGGATTATTAAGTAACTGGCTGGTGACGACGAGACAATAATTCCTCTACAACTGTAACAAATGATAAACACCTACACTGACACACATTAGTGATATTATTAATATTATTATTAATCTGTTAAGTCCTCTCATGATGTCCTTTATTGGTTTTATTCATTCACTTTTTGTTCATCTCTTATCTGCTTTGATTTCCTCTGATGTGATGTCATCCACTTAAAACCTTTTTTATTGTCTTCTAACGATTTCATTTTTACCGAGCTCCTCATTTACTTGATTTATTGCTTTTATTGCCTTTGAAGTTCTGCCTGTTTTATATGATTCCTTCTGTTTGCAGTTGTCCTTGTTGATTTCTGCTTTGCATTTTGGTCTCATCTTATTGAATTTACCAGACCTCTTTGTTCAGCCTTTGAATGTTTACTGTGTTTTTTGTGGGCTCCTGTCACAGAACTTTGTAAATGTATGTTTTTATAGCCACTATGTAAAAAAAATTACTGACATTATTATTATCATTACTGTTATTATTGATATGCTTAAATTGTCTGACTATGCAGACTGTATATAGACTAAGCCACCGGCTCTCAAAAGTTTTTTCCACAAGTCATTTTCATGTCATTAGATAAAGTCAACTCAGTGGTCTGGTCCATCTGAAAATCATTTATCATTAGGAGATATTCAGCTTTTAGTTTTAGGAGCATGGTTAGTTTGATTGACAGCTCTGATCACCAATGATTTACAGATGG
Organism: Pseudochromis fuscus; assembly: GCA_900323345.1. Classification (NCBI taxonomy): domain Eukaryota; kingdom Metazoa; phylum Chordata; class Actinopteri; family Pseudochromidae; genus Pseudochromis; species Pseudochromis fuscus. The sequence goes on along the minus strand of OOFC01001398.1, from coordinate 9,550 downwards.
TTTGGAGGCTCATTCACTAGTGAACTCCAGTCCCATACACATTGGACAGTGACCTCAAGTTCCAGGGTCAGACCCGCCTCCTCACTCCTCCAAATATGGTCACTTCTGGCTCCAATTATTTATTGAGCTTCATCCAGTCTATATACAGCCTGTGGGAGGAAATCAGTTGTATTTTTTTACACTGATAAAGTGTTACCTGCTGAACAACATATTTATTTTCCATTTCATGATCCAAAAAGTAACTTATTGTTTCAAAAGAATCATTAGAAGCCTTTAGAACTTACAAAATACTGAACATGTAGCAACTTCTATTTACATCTAAAGAACTGTTAGTGTGGATATACATGATTAGCTGATATTAACATTTTAATAAAGAAGAAGGAAACCAAAATATCTCATAATTTTAAAGACTCTGGTCCCAAAATATCATCGTTTTAGAAGCAGGAACAGATGGATTTTGTAATACACAGCAATAAATGACCTACTTTTCCAACAATATGGATATGGAATTTAAAAAACCACCTCTTCTGTTTCTTGTTAATAGAATTATAAATTTAGGCTGAGCAACATAACAGCAGACAGAACTCAGACGATGAATCTTCATCATCGGTCTGGTCTGTCTCCTCCCTGCTCTCACACCATCATCCATTTAAACATCCTCATTACGTGCTAACTGCAGATTTATAACAACTCTTGTGCCTTTGCTAAGAGCCCACATGATGTGACCGCGGTCTTACCGATGGTCTGGAAGCGGTCGAGCGGGTAGGTAACGCAGATGAAGTTCTGCCCGTTATTCACACCGCTGCTGGGGTAATAAAACCGTCCTTCCTGACGCACGGCGGGGAAGTGAGGGGTGCTGTGGACCAGCCAGAAGCCCTGGTTTTTATCCAGCAGCACAACACCTGAGGAGCAGAGATATTATTCATGAGAAAGTCCATGGTTTTTTCTGCGGATGGTTTGGGTGGACATTTAAACCAAAACTGAATAAATTCTCTTTTATTTCCACAATTCAAAGGAAATTTAAACACATGCTCACATTTATAAGCAGTTTCCTAAGGTGACATTTATTCAGCGTGTACATAATACATACATGTTGTTTTGATTACACTTATTTTATGAAAGTAATATATATTGTTTTAGAGCATACTCTAAAACTAAAGCATACTCTTTAACTTAAACAGTCAGATACAGTCAGCTTTCACATCGCGCTTCACACACACTCACAGAAATATAATTTGGTTCTTAAACTTAAATATTCCTCTCACTCAATACCCTCTGTCACTGGTTTAAACATATTTTAGATACTTTCGATATTTGCAGACATTTACTTTACATATGCTGTAATCTGTGCTGCTTTAAACATACAAGTCTTTGAATTTTAATAGTGTTATTCACAACTCCTTAGATTTTCTTTTGAAGTACAACATTTGGATTTACTGCTTGTTTGAAGTGTATTTCTTCTTATTTCACAGCGCTATACATTAAAAATAAAAGGTTGATTTAAGAAATCCTTCCTTTTATACAGTACTGTGAAAATGTGATACTGACACATACTTAAACATACTTACAGGTTTTGAGTCTAAAGTCAGATTTTTTTTTGTCCTCTGTCCTCTAATAGATCTGGACCGCTCACCTTTCGTGTGCCCCCTGGTGTTTCCACTGTCGCTGACCCATCTGTCACTGAAACTCCCAAGTGGATGCTGGTCATTGTACAGGATGTACGCTACTTCAGCGTCCTGCAGAAAGGATGGAAACATTTTCTAATTGATTGTCAATATAAGATAAAGGCAGAACATTGATGACCTTTGTGTATTTAGGACGAATATCAAGTTTCCTCTGCTGCTGTGAGACAGACAGACAGACCAACTGTACCATAAATATAAAGTACATTTTCACTTCTTGTTCTGAGTTTCTATGTTAATAATATCATGTGGTTCAAACAGAGACACGTGGATGAAAAATGCTCATCCTCTGAGAAGTCTTAGGACTTTAGCAAAAAAGCAGAAGAAGGAATGTATGAATTGAAATGGCTTGAGCTGACATCAGGGCTTTTTGGACACATATGAAATAGACAATCAACAAAATAAAGAAGTATTTATAAGGAACAACAATAGAATTTCTACATGTTAAATATAAACTGAGATCCTGCTTGTCTTTAAAAATGATGATCACATACAAACAATAAGGAAGTGAAAACTCTACGATAATCACATTGAAAAGAACACCGACTAAAATATGAACTAAAACTCTCCACAATTGTTGGACTCAGTATTTAGTTCCACTTTTGTTGGAAACACGAGGACATGTGATGGACACACACCTGTGAGTACAGCTGTCCCACGGTCCTGCCCAGGGCTCCTGTGGTGTCGTTAACCATCCCCTTCCCCTCGGTCCACCCTTCGCTCCCTTTGTCCAGCAGTAAATACATCTCACCCTCTGCGGGAGATTTCCTGCCATGTTCTTTAGGCAGCTTGTACATGTAGAACCTAATGTCAAGGGAAAAAAAAGCAAGGACCAATGTTTATCAGGGTGTAAATGTAAGAACTGCTTATGTGGTTAAACTGTTACTCAAAAAGTAAAAATGCATGTACAAAAAGTATATTTGTGGATGTTTTCTTTGTCCAGGAAAATCATCAACTGATTACCAATCAACTGCTTCTCCTTGGTCGTTGTAGCAGCTGATTGGTGACGTGTCGCCCCCTAATGGCGCACAGAGGATCAGCAGGGGCAGAAACGCGAGCATCTGAGAAAAAGAGACAGACTTTCATTAATAATTACAGGTATAAACATGTATATTTATTTTCATTTATTTACATACATAGGCATGTAAGGTGATAGCAAATTAAAGGATGGGTTTCTACTGCTTGATTGCAAATGTTTTCTTTCTAAAATTTGTTTCAATGTACATGAACAAAATTAAACTATCAATACAACAAAGATGAAATCATCTCCAATTAAAATAAAGTAAAAGTGTGAACAATATAACTGTATTATCAGTAAAATCCCATTTAAGAAATGTGCTTTGCAAATGTAAAGAATAATCTCAATTTATTTCATAATTGTGATATATTTATTATAATGCTATAGACGGTTTATCTATAATCTGAAAGCATCTGTCGATCATAGGTTGAATTATTAATAGTAACCAGCAAAGTAACTAAAGCTGTCAGGTACATTATAGAGTAAAAATACAATATTTCCATCTAAAATGTCGCTTAAGATGGAAATAATGAAGTAAAATGTACTTAAAAATGTATCTGAATAAATGTAAACGGTTAAATTTCCCCACTAGTGAAGTACTGATGGCATGAAAACTATCAAAAACTAAAATATGTAGGTTATTATAAATAACAGGTAGATTTACTTTGTATTTAAACGGTAAATCCAGCAGCAGCACCTTGTGACAGATTTGATAATGAATGAAACAACACTTTGAATCATCAATACTAAACCACTAGGCTGCAGGGTTTTTGTATGAACAACAGAAACAAGACTTAAGATAATGAATAGTGTCTGAAAAGAAACTTAAATCCCTAACGTATTGAGCTGAACCTGGATTTTACTGTACACAGGAGTGGAGCTGTCAGTCTGTAGGACTTATGCTGTTAACTACGGCGAGAAGGTCACTAAAAGCAAGTTTCGTTTAATCATGAAAACAAACCTTTAACTGAGCGTGTTCGTCCTCAGCTGTGTCCAGAAAAGATTATTATTTTGTCTTCACCACGAGAATCTTGTCAAAAGTCTTCAGGTTTCTCCCTCAGCTACATCCTTGTTTTGGTCTGGGATCAAAACACCGGGATGAGACAATGACGTCTTACACGTATTACAAGTATTAAACCACAGTAAACTGCGGGAGTAGAGGAAAAATACAACAATAAAAACTACTTTATACACTTAGAGGTGAGTGTGCGGTAGTTTTTACTGTTTAAAGGTATGGTTAAACTCTGTTTTAAATGCTGCGAAACTTCCTGACTGCAATCTACACCTTCTCTAAAAGTCCGAGGTTTTAGTCACGTGGTCCATGACGTCAACGGGCGGGCGTGGCTACAGACTCATGGCTGCCATTGCAAAACAAAATTCTAATATGATATAATATCATATAATATCATATAAGTGTATCATGATATGTTTAACAAGAATTCCTGACTGTAGAATTTCACACATGCTGCTTACTTCTCGAAAATCTGGATAAGTTATTGTAGTTATTAAACTAATAACTCAATTTCCCCTCTGGTATTACTGAAATATTCTGATTCTGATTAACTAAAATACATAATTACCCACCTTAAATTAGACATTTTCACTGATTTCCTCTTAAATACCGTTTTGGCTGAGTGGTTCTGTTTTTTCAAATCATATTCAGAGAGGAAGCCGTTAAGAGCACAAGTGGTGTGCACTTTGGACCGAAGGTTTTATAGACTTGAACTTTTGTTTGAGTAAAATACTCAACTACACTGCACTGACAGTCCCTATAAATCATTCAATATAAATAACAATGGCTAATGTACACTGACATGCTGGCTTTTGACAAGTGGCCAGTAATCATCCCGAAGAGGAACAAACTGAAACAGTACACAGACCCAACCCAAAGATAAACACTTCTTCACACTTCCATCTCAAAAGTGGAACTTGACTGGTTAGTCGACCTTGCGATTGCTTCTTCCTGTTTGACTCTTTCACAACTTTGGTGAAAAGTATGTTTTCTGTTTTGCTGCATGCTTTCTACCTCAGTTCCCCCTGCCAGCGGTGTTTGGTCAGAGCATTGCTGTCACACATCACATCTTCTCCTTCAGTTTAAGGAAGTGACACAGCACCCATCTCGTCACCTCTAGCCTCGATCGCACAGACCGGCCAGGACTTCCTCAGAAACCTTTCCACTGAGCTGAGTGGACGAAACACACGACAGAGGAGGTCAAGGGTTTCCACAGTGATCTCTGTGGCTGCTGACACAATATTTGAATGTATCTTTAGACCTATGGATTATTGGATCAGGTGCTGTAATGAGGGACAGCCATGTTCAATTTGGTAGCACATAGTACAAAGCCGTGAATTAGATGAGTTGACTTGTATTATTCATTATAAATAAATGATTTAGCTCTCTTTCCACTTGAGATCATAGACTGTTTATAGAATGGACAAAGCTAATGTGATGTTGATTGGTTTGTGGATTGGAGTTTGGCCTTTGAACGTCGCCATGTTGATTTTTTTAGAACCAGAAGTGACCGTGTTTGGATATGAAGGGAGGAGTGGAGAGGTGGGTCTGACCCTTAAACCCTTGGACAGTGTCCACTGTGCATGAGACTGGAGATTAGACCTGTCAATCAAACTGACCACACCCCTTAATCTTCACTTGTCTCAGCCTAACATCTCATTACTGATGAAATGATTTTCAGATGGACCAGATCCCTGAGAAGAAGAGTTGACTTTATCTAATGACATCAAAATGACTTGTGGAAAAATGTATTTACTGAGTGTTTCAGGATTAAAAATGATCATTTTTGAATTGAAGACAGTTGGAGGCTGAGTTTTTTTTTTGAGCCAGCATCTAGTGACTGTTGGTGGTGTTGCACTTTTTTGACTTCACTTCTGAACCTGATTGCTTCGTCCATTTCTACATAGGCTATGCTTGAGATTCATAAACTTTACTGCTATTTGTGTTACTGATAGGTTATACAGTTTGCTATTACATAAGTATCCACTGTTTGCCTTTGGGATGATGCCATCTCCAATAGAAAGGACTCAGGATTGTAAACTACAATTCAGGAAGTTTAAGATAACACCTGCTTTCAGTCCATTCTTTCTGTAAAAAATTAACCCCTTTATCTTTGCCTCATTTGTTCCCAAACTGGAACAACACAAGCTCATCTCTCCCTGTGTGAATGTTTTGGCTTGTGTTGCAAAAGGATGTTTTAGAAAGGTTAGGACGTATCACAAGTTGGTGGGAATGTGACCTAGCAAGGGCATGATGGGAAATAATGAGGCTAACAGAACAGGTTTAACACATGCTTGTCGGTGTCACTGCAAAAATGTCTGCAATTACAAGTATGATTTATATGCAAAAATAAAATGAAAAAGAATGAGAATATCCCTGGAGCATGTGGTAAATCTCCTATCCTCCCAGTGACATCTGGAAGAAACTGAAAAATGCGAATGGTTTTAAATACACATTGGGTTTATTTCAGAGGGGAATTATCCGCATACAGTCGAGCACTGCGTGGCTTCGGAGCTATTATCTCCTCACCACCACCCTTGGTGCGTTTAATCACTATATCTACTGTACAATTAAGGACAACAATAGAGATCAGTAGGCTGCCTCCTCCACATCGAGGACATGTGCACACACAGCAACCATTCAAACAGCTCATTGCAAACATTCAATAAAAGGCAAGATTTTCCAATAAGAAAGCATATCCACTGATCCTCTTTACAGGGAAAGAGAAAAAAACAACCTAACTAGAAGTAAACTTCTCATCAGGAACGTGCCTCAAGCTTTGTTGCTCAAACATTAGCGTTTTTGCTACAATCTTGACAACTTTAACACTGACAGACACTATTGAGAGGGATGACAGCTCCCTTACAAAAAGCCCTTTTTTAAACAGGATATCAAAGCAGAGAGGCTACAACACTGCTTAGTAGCCCCACAGTTTATTTGTTTGTTTGCTGTCCATCTCAGGTTTGCAGCATGCGCGGTAGTTCAGTCCTCTGCTCGTCCATGCGTCCACCCTGAACCCTCAGTAGCAGGGAGAAGAAGTCCTCATCGTCCATGGGACCAGGAGCCCTGCTGCGCTGGTCCTCCAGTCGACCCTGGGCCTGTGGGTGCAGAAGCAGAGTGTAAACCTGAAGCTACGCCTATAATCTGTGCTAAACTTTTACAAAAGTTTACGAGATGTTTTCCCGCCATCAGTTGTGGCAAAGAAGAAACTAAACCGACAACACCTCAGGTCATGAAAACTGATCCAACAAACCAGTTCAGGATGCTCACCTGTGTTGTGAGAATCATATTGTACAGATCCTCTTTCGGGACAGGAACTGGTGCGGGTGCAGGCGCGGGCGTGGGCTTTCTCACGAAGGAGAGTTGTTTTATACTGCCCCTGAAACTTCTGGCTTTTGGTTTTGGCGGCGGAGACCTATCGAGCTGCGCCCTCTGGTCATCCAGCCGGCGGGCTTGTGCGGTGGCCACCAGCTCGAAGAACTCCTCTTTCTGCAGCGAAGTCATGGAGGAAAAGACGACTGCGAAGGAACGAAGGGAAAACAGCTTTAATGGTCAAACGGGAGGAGACTCTGTGTGGTCAGTGGTCAAGGAAAGACACGGAAACACAGCAGTGGAAGTTTCAAAGCATTTCCGGAGAATGGGTAGTGTTTCTGCTTGAACAACACGAGTCAGGATCGTGACAAGGAAACAAATGTATCACTTTCATCACTGTACTACAGTAAAACAGCCTCTGAACGTGCCCCCCACCTCTGTTGGCCGGTTTGTTGGTGTTGGGCTCGGAGTGGCACCTCCTCCTCCTCATGCCGCTCTCCAGCCTGAAGGAGCAGCGCTGGTCATTGAGCCGTCTCCCCTCCTGCAGGGTGCACAGCAGCTCGTACAGCGCCTCCGGGAAGTCGGGGGTTAACCGGTGAGCCTGAGAAAACGCGGGTAGGTGGCAGAAGAAAAAAAAACAGACAATGAGGGAGGGAGGAAAGGTTTCTGGGTGAGTGGCACAGGCTGTTTGTTGGCACAGCAAAAGAATTCACTCGACTCCTACGTACTCCCACATGCTTTGTAATAAAATGATACCTGCTGTTTTTTCCACCACGACACTGTTTTTCTCTTGCAGTGCGTGGCGGCTGGGGGTAAAGTCAAATACTTTGACAGGCTGAGTGAGGGGGGGTGAAGCAGTGTACCAACCTTTTTTGGATCCTCCTCTTGCTTCAGTTCCCCTTCAGGTCCTTGCTCAGAGGAATTTGACCTCTCTGCGTCCACTTGAAGATTGATTACATTTTCATCCTCTGTCTTACTGGGTTTCTCAGGTTTTTCTTCAACCATCACCACTTCATGTGTCTGCCTTTCACTCTCACTATCATCTCTGTTCTGTCCATCATTTGTACTCTCAGGTTGCTCTGGTGTGTCCTCACTTGCACCCTCTTCCTGGGTGTTGATGTGTTGTCGCTCCAAGCTCGGCTCTTTTAAATACATCTCACTTTCTGTATCTTCTTTATTCTCGTCCTCTTCCTTTCTGAGAGCAGGCTCTATGCTACAGCTCTCTGTGGTGGCATCTGTGCCACTCGCTGCCCCTATTTCCATGACAGTCTCGGTTTTGTCTCCGTCTTCGGTGATGACGAGACGCTCCAGCAGCTCCTCGTCAGCCATTTCAACTTTGATCTCTGTGCAGTCCATTAATCTCTCTGTTAAACTCCTGACAAGATAAATACACAGAAGGTGGGGGTTAGGTCAAAGATCTGAGACTCCTGTTGTTTCTACTGGTAATACTCCCGAGAAAAATACTGATAACAAACACAACATGTGTCCACAGTGAGGTTATGTTATGTAGGAAGGGATGTGAAGTCAGAGCAGCTGTGTTTGTCTCTTACAAAGAAATGTATGAGAAACCAGTTTGGCAGGTTGTAGCATGTTGACGACAGATGTTTAAAGGAGAAAATCCGACTCTAAGTCATATATTCCTGTTAACTGTGAGACAACAAAGGTGTGTGACGAAGTGATCTCAGATGATGTCAACTTGATTCAGATTGATCCTTTCTGATGTGTATTTTGTTTTGCTAGAGTTCTGGTTGACAGATATATATTCCCATGTCACTTTCCACCCCCCAAAATGTTACAACAACACAGTAAATGTTAGATCAATAGTTTTATCCTTACCTTTATCTTTTGGACTCCTCAAAACATCATCTCTTGAAGTCGCCACAGACTGAGCACAGCATTTTTTGTCTTGTCACTTGTCTTGTCAATATCTTTATAAAGAAGAAAAAAAAAATCTGCTGTAAGGAGTTTCACATGCCGACGTGACAAGCTCTCGCCCTTTCTGTCTGCCTTGCTATACCTTGTCTCTCTCTCTCTAGTCTCTTCTCTTCCTGTTCCTCTTACCACAGCCCACCCCTATTTATTTGGCCCACATCTGACAAGTCAGCCTATCATGAAATACTGTCAAAGGGCAGAATGAACCCCCTGCCGTGCAACTGGTTCGTCTAAGTATAGTCCCAAGCAGAGGTTTTATCATCCGAGACAAAAAAAAGTTAAAGCTGTCACAGCAGCTGTAGACAGCAGCTGCTTCTACTGCAGTTCATTTGATTATGTCAGACCCAACTGCAACATGTTGAAACAGGCGCGCACAGCTCTCTCTGACACTGCTGTGGTTTTGGCGCACATCCTGTTGACTTGTAGCTAAAACGAGAAGTAGATTGAGAAGAGTGAGAGAAGCTGTCCAAGTGAGATTATCACTTTAGAAAACCAGACATTTAAACATAGCCTCTATAATCTGAATGTCTCAGTTGGTGTTTGTAACCAGGTTTAGTGTAACAATGAGGCACATAATCTCCATGTTATTTAGTT
>OOFC01001395.1:0-14448 GCA_900323345.1 Pseudochromis fuscus | reverse complement strand
TACAAACCAAGGTCCATCTGAACTAACTACAGGATACATGTGTCTTTTGGGCCTAACAAGCCACCGTAGCCAAGCATTGTGGGAAAAAATATACCTTTGTTGCTGCTGCTAACGCTAATGCTACATGCTACAAACAATGAGCCGTGGACAGACTTGGAGCAACGAGGAGACACTGTGCCTCTTGGATATTTGGGCAGATGCACACATAGTCCAACTACTTGAAAAGACATACAAAAATGCAGTTGTTTTCAGCATGTTTAATGAGAAAATGAAGGAGAGGGGCTTCGAGCGGTCGTCCAAACAATTCCATGTTTACCTCCATTTCCAGGTGTTAGGAAGATAAGATAGATAATATATTTCTTTAATAATCATAATCATTATTATCTGTGTGCCGCCCTTTGTCAGTGCTGTCCAATGAGAGCACCGATCGTCACACACGTGGATGTGTTTACAGAATATAGTCCACTTGCAAAAAGTGCAGTCTGAATAGGAACCGCACCAAACGAAAAAAATAAAGTCCGCTTTTAGTCCGGACCAAACAAGTGGACCAAAGGACTTTTCTGGTCTGAATACAGCCTTATATGAAAAAGTCCTGTACTCCAGCTTTAAGTCTTATAACTTGTAAGTTGGAGCTCATTTCTCAGCATACTGTTGCTAATTTGTAGTTTGTTGGTAGATACTTACAAGGGATGTCCCTATCAGCTTTTTTGGCTCCCGATCCCAATGTCTTGATTTTGAGGATCAACTGATACTGAGTCCCGATCTGATACCTGATACCTTTTCCTTGATGGAAGAGCTGCATTTTTTTTCTTTCAAAAACTTAAAAAGTATCAAAGATGCCTTCAGCTTATTCCGTTTTACTATAGTTCAGCTAGCGTTGTTGGAAAAATCACAGATAACACCAAAACTTTTCTTAGAATGGTGTAATATCTTAGTTTAGCTTTGATATTCAATCACATGCACCACAAATACACTCACATAAATAAAACAATTGCACTTGAATAGAAATTGTAGGTGGTGTAAACATCTTGACTTCAATAGTCACAGTAAAAAAAATAATTCAGAAGAACACATTCAAAACATAACATTTCCACTAATAGTGTGAAAATCAGCCTGCCATTAGTGCAACAGCAAATGAATACTAGGTATGCATGCAACCAGGGGACAAAAGACTGCTTCGCAGTGCCTGATATCAATGTAGATGGATGCTGTATAGTGTGTAAGTTCTCACTGACTCGATTGCAATAAAATGTGATTTCATAGAAAAATCTGTTAAAAGTTGTTATGAAGAGGCTACTTTACGGCCTGCCAACACCAAGAAGAAATAAAATAGCCACGTATGTCACTGTAAATATAAGTTACACTACATGTCTGATAGCTCATCAGCTCGGTCTGGGACAGAGATGGTTCAGACTAATTATATCACCTACCTATGCAGCTCAGACTGTACCGATTACCTCAAGAAACTGGTCCTCAGTAATGTGAGAAATTACCAGGCCCATATAATATTCCCAGTGACCAATGGATTTCAGATATGTCCAAATGGCCAGCCATCATCTTGCCCAACATACATAGTTATCTCATAGAGAAGCCCAGTGTGTTCACAAAGGACAAATTGTGTTCATATAAATCTTTAGACACATATGATTATGTACTTTGTGGTCATGTGCAAACATTTTTTGACAGGGGTTCAGGGTTTCGTGCTTTGAGGGCAGGTGTCCTGCCCAGCCAGAGGCAAACACACAAAACACAAAACCTTATGATGCCTGGGTGTACATGCACAGGGATCTTGGGTACATCCTAACTGCAATTCCTAAGTCCTGCAATTTCCTAGTCTCACATATTATCTAGCTCATGTTGGCAAACACACACATACCAGACACAAAGTGGGCGTTGCAAAAACTCCTACCGGCTTTCGGACCTCGGGACACCAATCTGCCTTTTTAATGGCGTGGAGCATAACCTTCTTCTTGTTTGGGCAAACAGATAAGATCCCTTGAGATATTATACAATTTTCATCCATCTTTTTACCGGTTTGTGCAGTTAACAGCACAACAACTCCTTGTCATTTTCTTTTGCTGCTCGACTCTGCTGTAAATAATCAGAAATGTCCTGCTTTCTGCCACCTGGCTGCACGCGCATATCTGATGATGTTGCACAGAAACCCGCCTATTCTGGCTGCAGAGTGCTAGTGTTAAAGTAGCTGACTGTCTTGTGTATAATTTTCGTGTTTGACCCTGCGGGACTTGCTGTAGACTGCTGCAAGGCAGCTTGTAGTGCTGTAATCTTTCTGTGTGAATTTTTTTAGTTTTAGACACAACAATAAACTCTGAACTTTAAAGGGAGGGATAAAAATCATAGTGAGTGTTTGGTTGAAGTTCTACATTATATTTTGTTTAATTAGTACACAGAAATGCAAACGAGTACCGCTGGATTACACTTAGTTTACTCAGGCATTTGTGAGTTTGAGCACAGGGACAGCTGACACATACGATTGGCGTCTTAGTATCGGCTCATTTGTCAATCACGGTCATTTAAAAAAATGCCAAAATCGGCTCAGATACTTGTGATCGGGATTGGACTAGTAGTTACCACTGCTGACCAGTAGTGTCACACAAGATTTGTTGTTCTGGAGATGCTTCAAAGAAATCAAAGGACCTAAAGCAGTATACTGCCTACGACCTGTAGTGGTCAGTGTCACACAGAAGGGGCTACCTCTTCAGTCAAAGGATTTTACTCTCTGGCTTCACTTGAAAAGGAGAAACATGCTGGAAGCCACTTTTCAAATGTGCTTTCCTTTCACTTTTTCCACCATCTGCCACTGTCAGAAAAGTCTGACAGCTTTCGCTCCATCTGCACTGGCACCACAGCAGATCCTTGTCCTCTTTCAGTGCTGTGAAGCACCATATTGCCAGCCAGATCTGATGTGGTGGCCCAAAAAAGTGAAAATGCAGAGCTGAGAAGAAGGTGCCAGACCTTCTCTCAGGCGTGGTCTCATTTGTTTCTACTAATTCTACTAATTTCTCCAAATGAATTATTGATGTGAAAATGCTTCACATAGCCCTCTTCAAAGACTTTGTCTGAAATTTTGTTGTTCTTAAATAGATTGCCCTGATACTGTCATGGAACATTTCACTGATGTAGTGAATTGGATTTTTCTATGTAGCACATGCACATAAGATGCGCAGACATTAGATAAATACTTTATTTATAAATTGGGTGGTCCAGTTGCTTAATGGAATATTCCCAGAAGCTAAAGAATTGTGTATTGACTCTGCTCCTGCTGGAAAGAATGCTGAGTGTAGAAATGTGAAAATTCTCAACTCATATGAAGTTGTGACTGTGATGTGCGATGTGTTCGGGCTGTCACTGGCTTCAGTTAAGTGATCTTAAGAATGTAGCTTGGCATGTGTATAGTGGTCACTAAATATTCTCTCTGAAGCGTCTCCTTAAATAAACATTTCTGTCGTGAATAGTTACCGCTGACAAATGCGGAGGGAGCATGATCCTCAGTGGAAAAAAAAATATCAACAACAAAATTAAATGACTGCAAACTACCAATCTAGCAACGTCACCAGCATCTTACTTACAAAGTGCCTTAAAATAGATCCAGAAGGTCATTGATGTTTTTGATGTTGTGCACATTCCTCTCTGTGAAACTGCTGCTGTTAACTCTGGCAGGCTGATGTTGGTTCATCTCAAACTGTCATCTGTGGGCTGCAGGGATTATGGATTGAGATCGTGTCTTCTTTTATAATCCATGTTCTTTAATGTAGCAGCTGTTAGCAGCACACATACTCTTTTTTCCCTTTCATGTTGTTATGACTATCCCTGTGGTCGCAGATGTAATGAAGAATATTATCTGTGCAGTACGCTGGCACATATTAAAGACTCTCCAGAGAGCTTTAAGACATTAGTGTTCATACTTCAAATCATGGTCACAATAGGCTATGGAGAAATCTGCCCCTGGCTCTGATTATACCACAGAAAATTAAAATGCTATAGCCATTAATATCATCTTATTCATTGACTTATCACCTCTCAGGGAGCTTAGAATGTAAAATGCTGGGAAACAGTAGCACAGCCTCAGTGTACAGTATAAATCAGGGGTTCTCAAGTTGTGCCATGGAGGGCCGAGACACTGCAAGTTTTCCTTCCAGCTGGTCTCTAAAGCAGGTGATTTTAATGATGAACACCATTTAATTTGAGGGAAGGAGCTCATCAGTGAGATCAGTTGCTGGAGAGGTGGTTGGAAAGAAAACCTGCAGGGTCTCGGTCCTCCATGTCACAACTTGAGAACCCCTAGTATAAATAGTCAACAAACTACTATTTGTCAAATAAAAACTTCTACTGTCTTTTACTATATGTTTAGGATTATTGCATTGTCTATTGTACTAATGTTTATTGTTTTTACAATATGAATGTTATAATTGTTGACTCCTTAGAATAGAATGCTTATTATTGTCATCATACAGTGCACATCAAGATTGTAGAGCTTCTCCTTTTTCAGCGCAAACATAGTAAGAAGGTGGAAGGTATGTCTTATAAGACAATGTAAATTGGCTCTAATTACAAATATACAAAAAGGGACACAAGGATAATTAAAGCTGCATCAGCGTTGGCCAAGCCCTCGCCCCCCGACTGTCCCCCATCGCTGCTCGGTCCACAGTGCCAGCCATTACTGAGGTTGTGTTGCTCTCCATTACAATAAAAACAAGGTGTGCTGCCACCATCCACTGAGACATGTAATGCCTTTGGTATTGTCTGTTTATTGTTTTCTGTCTAGGGGGACACTACAACCATAGCGAACACTTTCTTTGGTCTGGATATACCTGTAAGACAGAAACCAAAACCACAACATTCAGAGTCTTTCGTGTTTATGGTGATTTCCTTTATGTTTCCTTAAAGCGGGTGCAAAAGATACTTAACTTGCTGGTTCACAAAGTCAACAAAATCCTTAAACTTGACTCTTTTCTTTGTTCTCTCTTGCAGATTGCAAGCAGATTTTCTCCAAGATCCCTTGAGTTTATATGGAAGTTTTCTTGCCATTTCCTTTATAATAGCTGTGTTGTCCAAGTCTTCCATGTAGCTAATATCTGTCATTGTGTTGGAGCAACCTGTAAGGAATAATGCAAAGGACTGAAGAGCAACACCATCTTCTAGCTTTATTGTCGGCCAAACCAAAGCCTCCTATATGTAGGCTTCTGCTATCTTTAAGTCATCACCAAAGAACTCCTTTAAAGGCAGCTTTAGACATATTATGCTAGTGGTAGCTAATGTAGCCTGGAGTCTTTCATCTAAAGAAGACATGAGCTGTGAGCTACAGAAGTCTGTTGAGCTTATTTCTTTACATACCCTAGATTTTCTCCCTCAAACATCAGTAGAATTTTCTTTTAAATCAGATGAAAATGTACACTTTATTTAATGTCCTGTAGTGCTACTAACCCTTGGATTCCCTTGTTAAGCCCAAACAGGCTTGTCAGCCACACATAACACCCTAATAAGTTAAACACCCAAAAATATAGCTGTCAAAGTCACAGTCTGGCTCCAGGCAGCAACAAAAACCCTGAGACAACAGAGTTGCATGAAAACCTTGCAGAGTCGTTTTACAACGATATCTCCTTTCCCCAGCAAGAGCCTGACTCCTTGGACCTCCTCTATTTGTGGAAGTGAGACGATATCTGAATCAGAGGGAAGGTGCAGTTCATCAGATGAGTCCTCAACCCTGCATCTGCAACACAAGGAAAAGAGGGACACCTAGTGTCCAGGTGGAGGGGTCGTCACACTTTATGAATGAAATACCAATGTCCTAACTGATCCGGTTAAAGACGAGTTGTTTCTTAAATATATTTGCACACCTGCAGGTTGCAGCTGCAAACACACCTATTTTATGGCATGCTAGCAAAAACACATGGAGCAGACAGTTTTGATGCAGAGTTGTGTTTCTACACACTGGGAAAATGTGAATCATGTGATTCATCGTGTGCATTGTTAATATAGCTGATGTGCTGACATCAAATATGGTGGATGCTGCAGGGAATCGGCCAGGGGTTCCCACTCTCGCTCTGACTTTGATGGCATTGCAAGGTTCTGACCTTGCAATATTAGAAGTGTTTTGATGTATTTGTTGATAGACTGATTCATTGATTGATGTGATGTTATGTTATTGTAACACAATTGGATGAAACTATCATGGAAGCCAGGTGAGAAACAAGGACCCAAGTGCAGTCAGCAGGCAAAAGCAGATTAATCAAAGTAGTTTTAACCCAGACAGAGATATCCATTGACAAGCAAAGGCAAAATCCAAACAGCAGGCAGTTTCAAAAAACCAGAACACACTACGACTATGAACATGATCGTGGAACATAAACAAAAGGCTAGGACACGAGCTAGAGCAACAACAAACTGGCAACAAGACAAAGAGGCACATGAGGTTAAATACACTGGGTAATGGGAAGGTGATTGGTAACAGCTGGAAAAGACAATCAGGACAGGTGTGACAGGTTAAGAGTAGGAAGCAAAACCTGAAATGATACAACAGTGATCTCCAAAACAACAGGAAGCACCAAAACACAAAAAGACAAGACAGAAACTTCACTGGCAGCAGACATGACAGTATATCCCCTCCAGGGCCAGCACCTGAAGGCTCAGGTGCCTCCGGGTGAGCCTTCTGAAAGTCCTGAATGAGATCAGGGTCCATGATTAAACAGGCAGGGACCCATGACCATTCTTCTGGTCCGTACCCCTCCCAGTCCACAAGGTACTGGCAACCCCAACCACACTGACAAGACAGGAGCTTCCTCACAGTGAAGACAGGGCCCCCCATCATTGAACCAGGCGGGTGTAGGGGGTTTGGCTGGAGGGACCAAATGGCTCACTTTGACGGGCTTGAGTTGGCTGACATGGAAGGCAGGATGCGCATGCCTTGGCATGGCATCCTGCCTAAAGAGGAGACTTTCCTCATGCCCCTCCTGGCACATGGCAGCCTTGTAGAGCAAGGACTGTTGGAGGAGAGTCTGATGAGCTTGCTCACAGGTCCTCTTACTGCGCCTCACCAAAGCCAAAGCAATTGGGACAACTGAATCTTTTGCTATCAACCATCTCTGTTTTCCCCTATAGACAAACACAACATGGAATGGAGAGAAACCAGTGGAGGATGTGGGCAATGTGTTGTACGCATACTCCATCCAAATTAACTTCTTAGTCCAGGACCCTGGGTCTCTGAGTGCTGCTCGAGGACAAACAGTCTTTGTAATCCCCGGGTGGCAGGAAGCTCTCAACTCCAGCAGTACAAACAACTTATGCACCGGACACCGGAACCTTGACATTATCTAAAGCCTCCTTAACCCTGCCTTCTATTGCCCATGAGATAACAGACACAAAACAAGACTGTGGTAAAATGGTCCGAGGCTTTGCTCTCTTTCTCTCAGCAGAGAATATACGCGAGAGGCAGTCGGCCTTTAGCATTTTGGAACCTGGACGATAAGATGAAATGAAATTGAACCTTTTAATCACTTCCACCCAAGCGCCCGCAAAATTTCACAGCATCCCTTTGATCTCAAGCCTATAACTTCACAACCACCAAATGAAACAATTATTTTACTGATTCTGCTACAGGAGGCTTGGATTGTGACTAAACAGTTGTGGTTCAATATTCCAACAAATGTTTTAACTGATTTTAACAGCTTCAAACATTCTGTACGAAACTGACCACCCGCCGGGAGCACAAGTGACCGCGACATTCAATGGAGCTGGAAAAGCCGTCATTTAACTCTACACCACATATTATACATCAAACCACATGAGGAAAGTCTCCTCTTTAAAACAAGACCACTCTTACCTTTCTACGATTTACATATGTCCCTCCAGCTTTGGAAAAGTAATCAGGAAGTGTTGTGGAGAAAAAAATAACAGGTAAAAATATAATCAATTTGTCATTTTCGGCATTCAAATCCGCTCGAAAACTTTACTTTCAGTCCTTACTCTTATCAGACAGACATTGCTGGGGCTGGGCCAATTCACCACAGCAGAAATCTTTTCAGGATCCATCTTAACTTCCCCCTCAACAAGCACAAACCCCAGAAAAGAAACAGGTCTGGTGAAACTCGCACTTCTCCAGCAGTCTTTGGAGTACCTGACGAACATGGCTAATGTGTGTCTCCTCATCAGGGGAGAAGATCAGAATGTCATCTAAATATACAAACACATTCAACATATTTTTAAGTACATCATTGACCAAATTTTGGAATACAGCAGGAGCATTAGTTAACCCAAAAGGCATTACCAGATACTCATAGTGACCAGTGGGTATGTTAAAGAGAGACTTTCCTCATGCCGTTTGATGTATAATATGTGGTGTAGAGTTAAATGACGGCTTTTCCAGCTCCCTTGATTGTTGCCGTCGCTTGTGCTCCCGGTGGGTGGTCAATTTCGTACAAAATGTTTGAAGCTGTTAAAATCAGTTAAAACATTTGTTGAAATATTGAATCACAACTGTTTAGTCACACTCCAAGCCACCTGTAGCAGAGTCAGTAAAAGAATTGTTTCAAAGTTGTGAAGTTATAGGCTTGAGATCAGAGGGATGCTCTGAAATTTTGCGTCTGCCCGCACCGGTGCGGGTGCTCGGGTGGAAGTGGTTAACATTGTAAGCTGGTTCTCGTTTGGTGGCATTAAATACATTGTAGGAGAATAACACTGTAAGGTGCAATATTGTTCTAGCATCCTCTTACAAGTGTAGGCTAATAAAAAACTGAAAATAAGACTATACAGTGGGGCTGGGTGGTATATTGACTTTTAACACTATATCGTTTGAAAATATATCGATATTTTCACTAGATTCCCCATATGTGCATCATTTTGTGCAACTATTTAATAACGATAACTATAAAAGCAGAGAAGGCAATAGGCTATCGATATTTTCAAATGAGGGATAAAATTAAACAATACTGTTTATATCGACATAGCTTGATGATGCGCTAAAAAACACAACCTGTTGATTTGGCAAAGCATTGTCAGCATCTGCATCTCTCCCCTGATCTCTGCTCTTTCACACTGTCCACACAGCCCCGCCCCCACCTGCCTTCTGCGCAGGTGAGCACAGGTCCGGGGGTTCACACTGAACATGATGCAAATTTGTCAGGAAGGTTTTACATAATACGTGAATGGGAAGGTGAGGGACCACGGGAGTAGACAGTCGCATCACGTGAGTTGAAAAAGTTTTGACTCGAGTGACAATTTCACATCACATGGCATCGCCATTTCCCCAATGTCACAGCAATGGAGGACAAGCTTATTGTCGCCGTCTGTGTCCCTTCAGATCTTTATGACACAACTTTAACTCTGTACCAAGAAGCAGAGCAGCTGTTCTCCAGTTCTGGGACTTCAACAACAGGTAAAAGAGCAATATTGGCAATCTCGTTCATTGTTGACAGCGAAAGTGAAGGTTGCCGCGGTTACCAGGAGGAGTGTTCCTATTGGGTGTTACTCGCAAGTGGTGAAATCATCAGTGCTCATTTGCGAGTACTCACGAGTACACCTGAGGCAAAAATTTGCATGGTCCCTGGTCTGAATGAAGCCGTTCCATTCACATTTCTGCAACATGGAGGAAAACAGTGACCGAAGAAGACCTGGTGTGTAAAAACAAAACCTATAGCTCAGTTATTCCAAGATGGTTCAAATTCAAAAGGTCTGACAAGCAGCAGAAACATGTTATCTGTAGACTATACAAAAAGGAGGTCGCAAGCCATCTGTTTTAATAAAAGTACTTGTGATATCTCACATGTGGCTTTAACTTACAACTGAACATTTCATACCAGAAATGAGATACAGAGATATATGTTGTGTATTGCCATTTGGCCTAAAAATACCGAGGTATAACTTTTAATCCATATCACTCAGCCCTACTATACAGATGTCCAATCATGGTAATATTTTGGTGCTTGAAATACACTTTGAGAAAAAGTCACAAATCTAGTGCAACACAACTACAAGGTCCCACAAACAATAAAACAAACAGCAACGAGACAAGACCCTTAAATCTGAATGGCGTCAGCTAACCAGACAACTTACTCGGCAGCTCGTCTGCCAACACCTGAGATAAAATGTCTGTTTTACTCAAAGGAAACGATCACCTGTGAGCAGTGATTGTGCCACTCATATATAATTGACTCACATATGACTCATAAAGTGCACGTTTAATCAACTTTACAGCAAATCTTAAAAAGCATGTCAGATTTTCATTTGAGGCCGCTGTTGGTGTTGTTCCTACAGAGGGTGGAGTGCGGAATTGAGGATGTGTTGTTTCCAAAAAAACAGATTCCTGCATGCTTCTCATTCCTGTCTCTACTGTCAGATGTCCAGTCGGTACATTTTTATGTGTCACTCTCAAAGCTGTTTGAGTTCCAACGACTTTTAAGTGCTTTCGTAGCCTTTGTCCTGTCAAATTTTCCAACTTTAAATGAACTCTAATCTAAATTTCTATATATGACCTGATCCATACATTAGCAATTTTCAGGTTTTCTCAGGAGAGTTCTTATATAAACAAACTGTACTGCTAATGTAGAGCTATAAACAAGCTGTACTTTCAGTTCACTCAAAAACAAGCAATGTGAATTTCTCTTTGAATTATCTTTCTATCTATCTATCTATCTTTACAGTTTATCAAACATACTGAATATACTTCCTCATACAATACTTGAACACTGTTTTTTTTTTTCAAAGTTTGAACCCTGCACTGTTTCTATCAGCAATTACTGA
The DNA here is from genome assembly GCA_900323345.1 of Pseudochromis fuscus. Lineage (NCBI taxonomy): Eukaryota > Metazoa > Chordata > Actinopteri > Pseudochromidae > Pseudochromis > Pseudochromis fuscus. Next base: position 3,693 of record OOFC01001395.1, on the reverse strand, counting down.
CAAGTTTTTTCCTGCCTTTGCTGCATTTCTTAGGAGCAATCAAAACAGAGTGACACACCTTGATGATAGTGTATTGTGTCATCCATTCGCACAATCGTGCATATACAAAAATTACTCAATGAAAAAATGCTGCATACATAAAACTAAAAAAAAGACAACTTTTAAGAAACAAACACAGAAACACTACAAACCAATATTTTTTAAGGCCTACTCTATGATGAAGAAACAAAAGACAGCCATGTTTCCTATAAATAATTTTAACATGCAAATATTACAATTTAGTGTTTATATTTTGTCACCAGTGTAACATCAAAAGAGCGCAGTGTAAAGTATGATAATGAGGTCAGAGTGATGGATGGCTTATGGCTCTCTCAAGTTACAGTCCTGAAAACTTAGTGAATCCCAGAAAACACTGTTGAGTATGGGCCTCACCTTTGAAGTAGCTCTTGACCCTCAGGTATCCCACACTGAGGCGGAGGACCGACAGTTTATCCAGACGAGAGCGAACATCTTCAGGAAAAGGCAGGAGATCCATCAGCCTGTCCAGCTCCCCATTCAGCCGATCCCGGTGGCGCTTCGAAGGATTAGATTTAACAATGTCATTGCCTTGATTGATCTTCTTTCTGAGGAGTAAAAACAAAAAAAAAGGTTACTGAAATATTACATATGCTTATTGAGGATACCTGCGCTCTCGATCAATTTAGTTCAGGTTTACCAAATAGTGCCAGAGCATCAGCTGTGGGGTGTACCACATACCAATTAAATGTGAGCCATATTAACTTTAACAGTGCCTCAAAGAGCCTCAACAGGAACCCATAAATGTGACCAATATATACTGACTTACAGATTAGTCAGCAGTATTTCAGTTCCAATGCAACAGGTAATGAATGCTGACACACAAAAAATCAAAAATTAAATCATACATTTTTATGTTAAAACAAAGTACATTAGAGGATCCTTATTTAGCTTGGACAGCAAACAGAAGTGGACCAAAAACTCTGGCTGTCTGCAGGAGAGGCTAGAGAGAGCTCTTTTTCATCCACAGGCTTTTGGTCTTTCTATGGCTATGGCAGCATGCTGCAGATGTTTGAGAAGTTCGAGGTGGCCACTTTTTTATACTGTACTCTGCTGGGGCAAAAAACCTGAGGAGGAATGCCACCCAAAGATGCAAACTGATTCAGAGGGCCAGCGTAGGAGGAGCTAGATAATCTCCATGCAGTCGCAGAGAGGAAGATGTTGTCAAAACTTCTTTTCATCATGGACAATGCCTCCTGCCATCTACTGTGGTCCATTGAGACTCTGAATGAATAAATACTCTACTGAATGCCATAAAAGCTCCTTGCTTCCAGTAGCCATACAATTGCTCCACTTTTTGCAGCGGTTGCAAAATTTTACAGCTCACACCATCTTGAGCAAGTGTTACAAAGTTATTTTTCAACAGGAATTAAAATACGTTTTTCTATTTCTGATTCTCTGAATGCATGACCAACCTGGAAGCACTGCACCAGGAACTGAATTTCTAGCTTTTGTTGTGGTGGACAGGAAGATGCAATTTTTTTCTTAAAATACTGAGAAGGGTGATGCATACAGTGTCATAACAGTCAGAGACCACATGTACAAAGATGGTCAGTTAACAAGCATCCTGGTGAGACACACCAGGAAATTAAGGTTTTATGTCTGACTGATACCTCTGAATTCAGGTGCTTGAACATTAGCCCATACTATCAGTGTGGCCAAATTCTTAGTAAGGAAAGTAGCTATTGGCTGTCCTAAAAGTCGCTAGAAGTCGCTAAATTACGTCATCACCTAATTTACATAATTGGGCATTGGCATATAATTGTAAGGCACACTGTGCGAGAGAGGAATAACGTCGTGAAAGAGACAAAAAGTGAGTAAAAAAAAAAAAAGCCCTAAATATGTTTAGAACTACAAATGAGCTTTCTTCTGTTGGTTCTAGTTGTGCTTTTTTATTTTGACATTGAAATAGGCCATCACTTCTCAAAATGACTTCAAGACTATTGCTTTTTCTAGACCACGTGTCAAACTCAAGGGAATGTGTATTTCCATGTTCATGTGGTCTTTTTTTCTTATGTTGGGTCGGAAAATGTCCTGTGAGTGCTTGTGTGGGTTTTTTTCAGAAGAAAGTTTAAATATCTGGCAATTATTTACAATTTACTGCCTGTTAACAGAGTGTAATGATGATTTAAAATGAAGAAAAACACAAAAACGGAATTTCGTTTCAGTGGAGAAAAAACTATGAAATTGAGCATTAATTTGTTTTGTGTTTTTTTAATCACATAGGGCAGTTCTCCGCATATTGCCTGTAAAGCACTACACCTCAGCTTTCAGAAATCGTTGGATTTTTTCCAATAGCACAAATGGTGACATAATACAGTTATGTGAGGCGTTTAGGGACCATTGGTAAAATGTGGTATTTGCCGATAAGGACATGTGTGGCCTGTGTGCCATTCATGACTGATACCAGAAGAGGTTGGTGACAAAAATATATTTTCAGATTTAAACATTTTGTTCCGTTGGTGCTAATTGGAGGACCTGCAATGAGCCGATCCACAGACGACCTATCGCCGACCTATCGCCGACTGAAATAGGGCACATAACCCCGCCCTCTAGGAAGCCGTGTCCAGCTATGGGCCGATGCTTCTCACGCACATTTACAGATGTTAGGAGTAGAGTACAGACGACGGCGAGACGTATATGTGCTATCTGGGTAGTGACTGCAGAACGATACGTGCTTTCACATCAGACCATCATCAAACCAAAATTATGATAGTCTGGAGAAAGTGTTTTTAAATCATATTCATCTTTGAGCATTCTTACATTTTCATGATCTTATTTGATTATTTTGGAATTATCTTCTTCAGTGGCTGTAAAATGGGTGGGAAAATAACGTATTTGGTGGTAGGGGGCAGGGGTGGGGCTGCATCTTAAATGCATCAAAGTTCTGAGCTTCTTCAGTGCAATTTACAGGAGGAGTAGGGACAGAATAAAGATACATGATGTCTGTCAGTGTATTTCAAGCAAATGCTGGCTTTACTAATCCTTCAAAATCCTTCAGGTTCAGCCCTGAAGTCAACAACCATCATAGCATTTTTGCAGTTTCAAGCTCAACTTCTGTTCCTTTCCTTCAATTTCTCTTTTTACTGAAACTTTGGTTAATGACAGGCTACTAAATAGGCTCTGTGCACGATGTGGCTAAGTGACTTCTGCTAACCGAACGGAACGTCGTTGAACACTTCCTGCTTCGCTCGTTTCGGCTGTAAGCAATGGCGCTGTTCTACACTCGCTGCCTTCAAGACTAACACAATATAGCATGTTTCCATAACACATTTAGCCCACAAAAATTGCAAACCAACCTGGTATAAAAGCGGATGTCATCATCTGAGCTGGCAAAGCATTCTAGACAAAAACGATTAAGCAGCGACTACGCCAGGAGCTGGGGGAGCGACGGTGGAAGCACAGTTAGTGATAGTAGAAGAATAAAGTAATGAAAATACCGTTTTGGCTCTGGATCTCAGTGTAGACTTGTAAAACCAGGGACAGCACTTGTATGCACACGATCAGCTCCTCCATTTAAACAATATTACAGCGAGGCTGCACTTCGCCGTCATATGGGACCAGGAAGCACATCCTAAATTCCCAAAACTGAATAAATACCGCACGTAGCGATGCAAC
>OOFC01001392.1:5259-24543 GCA_900323345.1 Pseudochromis fuscus | reverse complement strand
CACAGCGTTGTGGCTGTTTAAAGATGTCTGTTGCATGTTTCTAGCTTCATTTGTTTTTTTTGTGATGCAAGTTTCAAAGATCGATTTTTTCATATTCTGGATCATATTATCTGAAATTATTCCTTTATCCGGATCAATCTTTGATATATTGTAGACCATGTTAGAAACTTGTCCTGTATTTTTTTTCAAAGTGTCTTGACCATTTTTGGTGGAGTCATATGCATAAATGTCACATATGGTCCTATCTCCCAATGTTAAAGAATCCTTCAAAAAATTCCTGGATCCAGACAGTGATCCGGATCACTTCCAAAATCTAATCATTTGTTCCTTATCCCCATCTGGACAATCCCTGAAAATTTCATCAAAATCCATCAGTAACTTTTAGAGTTATTTTGGAAACCAACAGACAAACAGACAAACCCCAGCAAAACATAACCTCCTTGGTGGAGGTAATAAATACATCTGAAGTTTGACCACACCGCTCTCTAAAGTTCAAAGGAAGACACTCATCAGCCTGACAGGTCCAACTCCATCATTATCTACAGTCATGTTAGCGCAGTGAGCTCACCAGTATGGGGAAGCCAGTCAGGAAATCGTAGATGAAGACGATGCCGCTGATCAGGTAGGTGATCTGCAGTGAGGTTTTCAGAGGCTCTGATCCGTCGATGGACGACCTGCGCTTCCCCTGAGCGTCCTCCACCACGATGGTGGGGACGTTGAACTTGTTCTTGTCAGCGTTGTGGCCCGCCTGAATCGAGAAGGTCTGGAAGAGAGCGATGCCGATGCAGATGACACCCATGGCGACGCTGCCGCCGATCAGCAGCAGGAAGCACACGCCAAAGCCCAGGCCGATCTCTGTGACGATGAATCGGCAGTCGGAGGTGTAGAAGCGGTCGATGGTGTCGTGCCAGCCCACTGCGGGAAGCGTGGACAGGATGAAGGAGACCATCCAGATCCCCATCACTGTGTGTACTGCCTGCTTCTTGGTGTTACTCAACCTGGAAACAGATTTTTAATCAAGTCAGTTGAGCTGACAAGTAAGATTTGACTTTGGATTTTGCTGTGTTTAAAACTCCTGGACTTCAACTTTTCTGATCTAAAATACCACAACCCATTTTATCTAACCGTTATTTAACCAAGATGGTAAAACTCAGATTGTGTATAGAACGGACAAAGCTAAGGTGGTGCCACATGCTGGATTTGTGGATTCGCATTTTGAAGCCAGGAGACGCCATGTTAGTTTTGTGGGGCCACAAGTAACCATATCTGGATATGAAGGGAGGAGTGAGGAGGCAGGTCTGACCCTTGAACTCGAGGACACTTAACAATATATGAGACTCAAGCTCAGACTCTACACTAACCACACTCCTAAATCTTCCTCTTTTTGAAGACTAATATCTTCTTATTGATGAAATGATTTTCAGATGGACCAGATCTCTGAGAAGAAGATTTGGCTTAAGCTGACGACATCAGAATGACTTATGGAAAAATGTATGACTGAGTATTACAGAATTGAAACTGAGGATTTTTGAATTGAATTTGGAGCCAGAGTTATTTGGAGTCAGCATCTAGTGGCCATTGGAAGTATTGCTGTTTGTTTGCCTTTCTGCATTGGTTTCACTTCTGTGACCCACCTGCTGGGTCCACTTCTACATATAGATGCTGCGTATTAAATGCTCTTTAGACACAGTTAAAAAGTAAACTTCCTAAGAATGAAGACCATAGCCTCATATGTTTTTTTTTACATCCATGGTGAACATCATCCTTTGAGGGGGCCGAGTAAAATAATTCAGATGCATCCTTTACAAGAAGGTTGAACAGTGTGGATTTATTTTATATGGAGAAGCCTAGTGGTGAAGAAATGTGCTAGCAAACAGGAACCTACCTAAACTATGGCAAAATACAGCAAATGCCACAAAATGGCAGATATGTACTTGGGACACATGAGCAGAAAAAAAGCTTTATCCCACATAGTCATCACTTAGATAAATTGGAGATGAATGTGGAGGGAAATCGATTCTTTGCTGATGGCAACAGATTGCTTTTCACGTCCCTCGGTCTATTTGTCATCTAGGTCTATTTCAGCGCGAAGGGATTTCTATTTCCTCTCACGTCCAAGTAATTGTTACAGTCGAGCAATTTGCTGAATGTGTTTGTGTCCTCTGGCGGTGTGGCACTTTTCAAGGTTTTGCAGCAACAGCACGCGTACGTCTAAAAATATGGCAAGTGGTGACTGCTGTTCTCATTTCCCAAAACTTGATAAAAGACTGCGTTATCCTGCCAAAACATTCACATGTGAACTAGTGCTGAGCTGTTCGAGGCTTCAGCAACAAATCACAGATAAACACCAGGCCTGTTCAGCTCCTGGCATGTGTAGATACGGACTATTACAGGGCTTATTAAACTTTTTATCGCCACTTCAGTCCAGGAAACATAAATCAGCTTCTATTAAAAAAATGTGCATATCAAGGAAGTGGATAGTTAACATGACTCTCCTGTTTTATCTTTGTTGCAAAATAATGCTCTGTTAATTCTCTGGTCAGTGTCCTGGAGCAAGAAACCACGTCGCCCATCATCATCTATGCCCTCCCATACAAAACAAGTCAAAAATACATTGGAAAATATGTGTAAAGCAAGCACTGCTTCATCTGTACTGACACATTATGAGCAGTAGAGAGGGGGCAGCAGTGGCCTCTGTCCATGCACACTGTGGATTTGTACAAAGACAAGTAGGTCTTGTTGTCACAGTGAGTAATAATGCTAGCCTTTCCTGAATGTGCCTGGGGTACATGGGGGTTATTACGTCACCGAGCCGCATGAATCTATTACCAGAGAGCGAGCATTGGGAGGGAAAAAGCTCCTAAGAGATAGTGAGCTCAGGGTGATGAGAACAGCTGCCAAAGTACAAGGTTGGAATTCATAATTCAGGCCTTCAGTGTATGTTAATGTCAGAGACAAGGTGGCCATGCTAGCTCAGCAGGGCAAATGTGGAGCGATTTAAATGAAAGATGAACAGCAATTACACGGTGCATCACCTGAGCTATCACTCCACCATGGCGTTGTTAAAAGTGACTTGAAAACAAGAAGCTGGGGTTGGGGTGGGGTGTGGGGGGGGACAAAGTTAATGTTTCCCGACAGGAGATGAGACCGAATGTAGTCAGATGAGGGAGGGAACAGATGAGGGAGATTAAAGCATTTGTGTAAAGCCTGAAATCACTGTGGGGGCATCAGCCAATAGTGGCAGCTGCACAAGCAATATAGATAGCAAGATTGAGCATAGATTTAAAAAGGAAGTTTGCATATCTTATTTGAGCGTCTGCTTATCTGCTAAATTGGCCAAGCTGTCTGTAGGCTAAGAATCTGCAGGCCCGGTGCTATTGGAAGTACAATCACTCTTTGCTTTTCTGCAGGGGGTGGAAGAGCAAAGCAACAGAACCCCACTCGCCACCACGACTCCAGTTTCTGCAACATCTCAGGATCTGTAGCTTGCACGTATTCTGCAGAAATACTCATTTCATGATGCGTTGTGTGGGGCGGTATTTGCCTCAGTATTTGCTCCAGAAATGCACTCAACTGAAAATGATTGTTCTGCGCCTGATGACCAGAAAATGGAGATCTGCAAAGCTGTGAATAACAGCTGAATTGCACCAAAGCTGAAACCTCTGAGGTGTGCTTCAATAGGAGCTGCAACAACTGACAAAGCTTCACATTTATCATTGAACGTGGCCAATACTCTCTGCTGTGCAACTACCATTATCATGACATCAGGATTTTGTTAAAACAAAATAACATCTGCACCATCAGCTCATGTCGTATTAAAGCAGCGCTGCATCTCTGAACACAAATATAGCACCAAAATCTTATTTCACAGGAAGTGGAGGGATGTTGCTCAGAACATCTGATTACGTGTGAACAGCAGACGTCCTGGGAGCCTAACAAGACCAAAATGGTGTCGGTGAAGTCAATGTGAGGTGAACCCGATCTTTATTATTCAGTGTTGCTTGGTAATGTTACATGCTGCGAGGAGCCAAATAAAAGTGGGAGGCTCAAGTTGGCAGATGCTCAGTCTGGAGGGTTTTACATGGTGTTACCCCAAATAACTACAACCAGTAGATGTGTTGGCAGCAGAGGGATTTCAGCTGATGCAGAGCATTGAGGCAAAGGGGTTGACAGGTGACACAAATCTAAATATGTCCCCATCCAAGCAGAGAAATTTGCTCCAAAATGCAGTAAGAGGTCGAAGATTTCCACCTTAAATAGCAGAATATAAACACTCAGTGTGTCCTTGGCTGCTGTTGTAGAGTATTAAAAAGGCAAAAGGTACTGCAACTAGATCCCAATCTTTAAAAACAGGTTTCATTTGTTGCAGTTTTGTATCTACAACATATTTCTTGGTGAAACAAATGAGTGTTGCTTTACTTTTGAAAAACCTACAGACTACGCTCTGCATTTTAATGTGTGCACTGGAATGTGCAGATGCATCTTAGAGGCTTGGATGCCCTTAAAATACAAAACATATTGTTTTCCTCTTGTGGTATCTGAAGATAATCCACTGTCAACAGTTTTCATAGCAACCGTTTCTTCAGCAGAACGTACTTCCAAAAATAACTGTTCACAGTGAAGAAAGCAATATGCTGGAGAAATGTTTTAATGCTGTGAGCACCACCAAGAAAATCCCATTCACCTTTACTGTACTGGGGTTAAAGCAGCTCTTCTCAAATAGTGTTGCACGCCCCCCGCTGAACATGCTTAATTCTGCTGTACTAGAATAAAGTGTAATTGCACATCTACAGTTGGTGGAAGTGGCGTTCCCATTGTCAGGGTGTGACAGGAAGTATTAGCTCTATGGCAGGGGTGGACAATCCTGGTCCTTGAGGGTCGCTACCCTGCATGTTTTAGATGTGTCCCTCTTCCAACACACCTGATTCAAATGACCAGCTCATCATCAAGCTCTGCAGAAGCCTGATAATGATCCTGAACATTTGAATCAGGTGTGTTGGAAGAGGGACACATCTAAAACATGTAAGATAGCGGCCCTCGAGGACCAGGATTGTCCACCCCTGCTCTAAGGTGTAGGGTTTTTTTGCACCGAGCATGCGCACACATCCACCTGTTCTACCAACCAAGAACCAGTGCTGGCTCCGTGCTGGTGCCTGACTTATGACCAGTTCATTGTGTTTCCACCGCCATGAGCACTGGCTCCTAAAACTGGTGCTAAGCAGGCACCAACTCCTTGCTGGGCCAGAGCTCAGCAGCGACTACGCCACGTGCTGGGGGAGCGACATCGTGATTTCCCAAAACTGAATACATACCACGGGTAGAAATGTAAAACGGCTTTGTTAGCTCAATTATGTTGTAACTAGAATATCTGCAGAAAAAATATTTTTTTTCATGGACTGATAGTAACAAGGTAACAGTAGTTTGTTAACAGCGGCTAGCTTGCTAACAGGTGGTTGTTGGGGAACTGGCTACATATGCAGTGACGCGAGGATGTGTCACCAACTTAGCTCCTTGCCAAGTTTTTGGTCTGTTACAGACTAAAAAACAATGTTACTAAAGTTATTCTTTGTTGCAAGTTGATCTATATTTCTTCCTTTTTTCTTTTCTTTAATGTTAATAAGGATACAATGTTATGCAGAAGTGTACATATAACAATTTTATAGACAAATGATACTATTTACAGTGGAGAATGGTGAAAAATAATTTGAGAAGAACTAGGTTAAAAGAAAAACCTCAGAAGCTAACATGTAAAAACTTTGGCTTGAATATCTACATAATTTGGATTTGGATCTCATTTTAAATTACTGTAAATGAAGAGGACAGTGCTGTCTTAGCAGAATCACGTCTTACCTGTAGTTCACAGGCCAGCGGACCATCCACATGCGGTGGTAGGACAGCGAGGTGACAGAGAAGCATGTGACCAGCGTGAGCGTATAGAAGGTGGAGACAAACACCTTGCACAGACCCTCATTCCACTCGTAGTTGGAGTGCTGGCGCCGCAGCATTATGACACAGTACATGGTGATGGGGATGGCCATGTTGAGGATGTGCGTGCCCGCCAGCGTGCAGATGAGGAACTCCAGCGGCTTCCACTTCTTCTGCTTGGCACTGACGCTGAGGATGCTCCAAGTGTTGGCCAGGATGGACACGCCCGAGCAGACCAGCCAAGCCAGCGTGTTGGCGTTGATGACGTCATCCTTCATGGTGGTCACCTCATCCACCATGTTGTTGCGCGGCAGGGCGGAGCCTGGTGGGCCGCAAGGAACTGTTGGCAAGAGCAGGTACACGCAAGGAGAAGGAGGAGGTGGTGGTGGCGGGCAGGAGGGGATTCAGGGTGCTGAGCGAGGCAGGCATCCTATCTGGGTGGGCGTGCACTCTCCATGGGTCGGACACAGTGGGGAGAGGACACGGTTGTGGTGCAGGACAGTGGGATGTTAGAGGGGGAGGATGGCCGGTTCCCTTTTAGGCCTGAAGCTAAAGAGAGAAAAGACAGAGGTGCAGTGGTCAGAGAGAGTGACGATGATTATATTATTCTAAATAATCCCTCCCATACATAATCCCTCATCAGTGTATTAATAGGGTTATGTTAATCACAACAGTTTTAATGTTAACACTGAATCCATTTCATGTGGCTGACACAGAGCAGAACAGTAATCATTCAGCAGCAGCTTATTTTCAGGATGCTGCCGGCCAAATGATAAAGAACAGCATCAAGTCATGCAACCCCTACTTCAGAGAAAACCAGCGAATCACCAAATTGAATCCAAACACACTAATGGTCACGGTTACTCCGGGAGCCATAAACACTACAGGGGGGATGATGGGAACAGATCAAGTTACACTGATACAGGAAATGAACAAAATGACAATAACACTAAAATCTAATCCAAAATGATCATCCTGAAATAAACAACACTACAAACAGAATTACACAGTTAGTCACAATTAATCATTTGATGAGTTTATATCTGCTTGTTCCTGCTCCTCAGGTGTGAGGATTTTCTGGTAACAATTCACCTTTCTTTTAATGATAAACAATCAATATATAACCTATAATTTTAATATCAGGGCCACAGTTTCATTTTTGTTAATGCTGTTAGAGGGGTATTTTGACTGGCAACAGTTTGTAGTCCTGATTTATATTTTAAGATTTAATGACCATGTTATCTTGTCATACTTCTTACTGAGAGGACAGAAAAATAATTTGCACCAGTTTGGTCATAATGTAGAGACAGAATCCTTAGCAGAGGACAACTTTGGTTTTTCCACACTGTGCCGTGAAAAATGCTTGGCACAGCTGGAGAGTGTTGTCACATCTACTTCTTGTCTGTTGGCTTGTCCAAACACCATGATGTGCTGTAGGCGAGACCCCTGAAGGGGGGACACTGGAAAAGACAAGAACCGCGTCATCACCAGCCTGCTCTCACTCCCACTGATCCAGTCCTAGTCTCTCACTCTCACTCCTCTCTGCCATGGCACCCTGAATCTCTCTCAGCAAATTCATTTCAGTCCTGCTAAAGGAGGAAGATACAGGACAGTATGTGAAACAGCAGTCCGGTAAACACATCAGGAAACACTCTGCAGGTTCAAGAAGCATGTGAGAGCAGAGATGTTACTGTTTCAGTCGGCACAGAATGACACCAGCTAAGCTCTCGGTACCTAAAATATAAAATCTCACTTCTGTTTCAAGCATAAAACTGTTTGGTACAAGTGAGTCAGTGATGCATCAACACACCTAGTGCTGGAAATGATGCCAAAATGACAGCTGAGAGGCAGCAGCGTCTCCTGCTTAGAAAGCTGAGAATCACAAAATGAATTGACAGTAAGCCTCAATCTGGATCAAGTATTATATTCCACTTCTTCCTCTGTGCTCTTAACTTTCAATAACCAAATAAATAAATAAATCAACTAAATCCATCAAACTGGATTTGTCCTTATCTGCCTGCCTGCTGCAGAAACTGTTTTCCAATTCTGTCTAATACCCAAGCTTTTGTTTACAGGTTGTTCAGCTGGAATATTGCAGGGTTATTCTTAACAAATCAAACAGACACGGGTAAAAACAGCAACAACAACAAGGCAACATTTTGGGCAAACTTGCCTTTACGGTTTGATTCTGAGACAGCCGGAGTTTTTCTTCATGTCGGTCGCTTGTTCGATTTCCCCACATTTGCTGCATGTCCCTACTGTATATCAAATAAAATGTCAAAAGCTAATCTTTAGCAACATTTTACTATGGAGACGATCAAGGAAAACACACTGTGTTCATGAATTAAAAAAAAAAAAAAATCAGCAATAAACCAGGCTGGGATATAAAAAGAATGATTCATAGCTTTGATCCAGGAATCCCTGGGTGGTTGGGGTGGACTGAGCCACAGTCTGTCTGTTGACTGTGGACAGAAACCACAGCTGAGTCAAACACTAAACATTACGCCGGTGTCACACAATCCGCCACAGCTTGAACCAAATCCGTCCCAAGTCCAACTCGTTCCATGAGGATAACACAGTAAATCTGCTTTGTTTTCAGAAGCAACACAGACAGATGCAGTAAAGCCCGAGTACACACAGGTAAAGTTGCAACGGGAGGATTTCTTAATGGACAGGGGAAAAAACTACTTTCAACTACAAAAGGACAGATCCAACTATTCTGCAGCATAGAGGTATTTGTGACTGTCAGAAAGTCCCAGAGTCCCAGTTTGATGCCTTTTCACGTCTTGGATCCAGAGGAAATCACTAGCTACCCACTACCTCCCAGCTTGTGGTATGACTTGATAAAACATAATTTCACCCTCTCACACATCTCTCAACCTCTGAATCACAGGCGGCTGCTGGCAGGATTGCAGCAGCTGAGGTTTCTCTGCTGAGCACACTGCCCTTCTTTCTCCATCGTACCCACACCATGTCACCCCGACCCAAGCTTTTAAATGTGCGTACTGTGTTTCACTCATGTTCTTAAACTGCACAGCAACAGATCAGAAGAGCAGTGATGAACTGAAGGCTGAATCCGGTTTGGTGCATGCTCACTCACCAATATACCCGCGATGGATGGAGCTATCAGTAGTGCTATTATTGTTATTATTACATCGTTTTTCCTGCTTTCACAAGTCAAAATGTCTTAAAAAAAGGTTCAGACCAAATCATAAAAGTGGAGTCATCCCTGTTCCCATTGTGGATGCTCTTTATTGATTAATCTATTCATAAATTTAGCCATAGTTGCTGTCATATTTGGGGTCAGAGGTAATACTTTGGGGTTAAAATTTTTCCAGATTCTAATCTCCAAACTTCTCTGTAAAAAAAAATCCAAATATTTGTAACATTTGAGTAAATATGTGTATCATTCTTATAACATGAGTATTTTTCCATACACTAAAATCCATTTTCCAGACCTGGATATTTATAAAATCAAAATCCATACTTTCCATACTTGTGTAGGGACCCTGGTAATAAATGTGGTGCTTCATTCATTACTCTTGATTGTAACTGGGAAACATTTCAACTGTACAGAAATGTAATTTCACGGAGACAAGCATGATAAATGATATATTTTGAGAATGCAGCATCCTAAGCTTGTTTGTTAATAACCCGTGATACTGGGATCACACCTCTAAATGATCTGTAAATGATCAGGTTGTGTCAACATGTCAACACAACAACCTGACATGTTTTGCGCGTCAGATGGAAAAACCTCCGTTAATTTCCTCAACTGGAAATGAACTGATTGGTGACAGAGAAAAAAAAAATCAGTTTAAGAAATCACTCATACTAATCACTGCCTTTCCTGTTTTGCTTGTCACAGGTACAAACTGAATGTCCCTCAGTTACAGATTTCTTTTGCCTTTCTTACATTGACAGAGTTAACCAATAAAAAACTGGTCATTAGTTTTATTATGTGAACAAAAACAGTAACACCTGATAGTCTAAGTTTCTTCTTGTTGCTGAAGAGAAGATTAATTAACAAGCAGTGTGCTCCGTAATAAAGATCAGTCATGTGTCAGCTTAGGCACAATGTACCACAACAATTCCCCTGCCTTTGGGATTAGAAAGAAAGTAATGGAAAAAGTCTTCTGCTTGGTGGACTCATGAGCTTTTAATTAAATGCAAGAAATTGTGGTGAGGTTTAAAATGTTTAAAAGCAAGTGCAGTCTTCTTTCCCTCTGGAAACAGCTGACGATCCTGTGGAGATTTTGAAGAAGATATTTCTAACTGGTGATGACAACATTAATCCCGTTATGTAACCTTTTTTCTTATGTTCAGTCCTCATGTACAAATACTGTCCACCTCATTTTGAACTACTTAACCTGTGCTGCTTGGTCGTGTATTAAAAAATAAGATTAGTTGGGGTGTATTGTGTATTAATATGATGCATGACTTCACTGAGGATTCACTGACTACTTGAAGACGACTATCACTACCATTGTTAATGAACAGCACAATTTACAATTTACACTACTAACTTGTTACGTTTGTTTATGACCATTTGTGCTCGGTGTCATCCTTTGTCATTCTGACTCAAATCCAATTGACCTAGCTGAGCTCCTCAAGCACCACCAAACAAGGTCAAAAAAATAAAAGAACAGTCTATTAAAATGCACCTAAGCACTGTGTTCTGCTCTGCTAACTTTAATATTATTTTGTCACTGTGCATGGATCAGGAAATAAAAATAGTCAGATGCACTGCAATACAATTCAAAGTATAGACCAGTGGTGCCCAACCACCGGTACCAGTCCGTGAGGCATTGGCTACCGGGCCGTACAGAAAGAATAAGTAATTTATATCATCTCCGTTGCATTGATGATTAGAGTCTGAAAGATGTTTTATTTTGAAAAATGACCAGATTCTCTCCAACTTAACTTTCGCCTGTGCCTCTTGACATGTCAATGCGCTTGTCTTGGCCACATGATACGATGTATCAGATACGTTACCCAAAAAAAAAGCCAGCAAACTAGCAAAAATGACAAAAAAAATTAATGAAGAGCTTCTTTGCAAAGGGGAAAAGGCCAAATTAACCCTTTTACCCCGAACATTTAGCTGCTGACAGGAAGTGATGTGTCAATCAAATCACCATAATTCCTCGGCCCTTTACGCTAGCAATGTGATTTCAGCTGATTCTGAAAACCGACAAGCTGATCTTCCCTACAGTACGGTAATGTATGTAATATATGCGAAACGCTCCACTTGTTGGCTTTCAGAATCAGCTGGAGTCACGTCGCTACCGCAAATGGCCGAGGAATTACAGTAAGCTGGTTTATGCTCGACACTCTGTATTGAAGGCGATAAGCTCAGTGTTAGAGGTTTCATTTTTATGCCGGTCGTGTTATTATATTTTTGCTGCATTGATCTGCCGCATCTTGAAGGCCAGTCTGCGAAAATAATGCTTACATTAAACCTAGTGCAAAAAAGGTTGGGGACCACTAGCGTAACATCATAGGTATAGGCACCGGTGCAAATATTTTTTTGTGCCCCCACCCCCGCCCAAAACATAAGCGTACCTCGTGCACACTACACGCAGGCACGCACACAAACACACACACACGGACACACACGCACAGCCACTCAAGAGAGGCTAGACTAACGCTAAACGTTATGTTACGTTTTCTTGTCAATTTTCATTCACTTGCTTTTTTTTTCTTGCTGAAATGAAAAACAACTCACCTCACACCATCGCGACTCATTATGACTGACAGGTATCAACGTGATTGGACAAATGATCCTTTCCTCCTCCCATACCAGCCACTCAGCGTCACCTTACCAACCCCCAAGCTATTCCCTTCACAATATTTTTTTTTTTCTTCCTTCATGGGCCCCTGGCGGCGTCTGGGCCCCGGTGCTGCTGCACCAGTGGCACCGTCCACTGTTGGGGACCCCTGGTATAGACAACAAGTCCTTATTACTACAAACCAAAACAGAGAACAAGTGAAGCACACAACATATCCTCATATCCACTTTGAGTTTAGCTCCTGTTTGAAAGCAGCAAGAAGGGTGTCACCTACATCTTACAAAAAAGAATAAAAATGAGACGTTAAGATGGTGACCTTAGCTGCACAATGTCTTTTTAACAGTTACACGTGTATCTGAGTTGGTCTGTTTGTGTAGTTCAATTTGTTCTTTCAGCTCATTGCAGCAGCTTTTAGCGAGGAAAAAAGCAGATGCTGTAAATAACGAGACCACTCAGTAAAAATTCAGCTGTTTGCTCATTACTAACTCTCATTAGTGACCCTACAAAGAGAACATTCACCACATCCTCTGTTGTTTTATCATTCACTGTTTTTCTTGTTCCTAGATGAAAACAACTTGTGGATGAAGGTTAGAGAGAAAATCAGGTTAACCAATCAGCTCTGATATTCTCCAAACTAAACTGAAAACTATGATGCTTAATTAAGTTAAAATAACAGCTTCAAGGAAGTACAGTTTGCTGTAATGGTAGCAGTATAGTGGTTTTTGCAGTATTCGATGTATAACAGGGATTATCGAACACTTGACTAACAGGCTTCTTGGTTGCAGTGAAACTAACAGCTCGATCACCCACAATCCCCTGGGCCTCTGAGCCAAATCTGTCCTCGACACAGGGGAAATCAGCACCGACAATTACACACACACACACCGTAAAGACTTCCTCTCTCTAACACCAAGATACTGAAAGTTAAATGAGCGGCACAGATTCACTGTGCCACTGACACGAGGAAGATCCAAAACCAGAAGTGTGCCATGCATTTTAATAATAACTCACTTTACACTCCCCCTTCCCACACGAACTGTTTACATGCAAACATGAGGAACCGCTTCACAGCAAAGGTGGAGTCAATAATTCACACTTTGGCCTATTGAAAATTTGCCATTTAGTCGTTTCTTCACCTATATTAACTCTGACGCCAACAGAGATAAATCCATTGTTCCCGGCAATCTTTTCTTATGGACTTTATAAAAATCTATTCAGCCTTCATTCTGATTGATAGGTCCAGTATCTCTGAGTATAACCAGCTGTAGAACAGTTTTCTAAGTGTGTTAATGTCCAATATCATGTACCATTTATATGTTATTAAGGTTTTGTGTTATACTGAAAACAATGGATTAGATTAACGTTTACTAAAGTATCTCCAGAAATGAACAAGCAAAGAAACAAAACTCCTTTAAAGTATCAAGTACTACTGCTTCAGAGTGTTTCTCATTATGATTTAGAAGAAAACTTGTGTGTACAGTGTTTTCTATCCTATTGTCGACTCATAAATACATTTACATTTGTGTGCGTTTGCATACAGTCAATGCAACATTGCTTTTTGGTAATTTTAGACACAACAAAAGTAATTTTCCACCACGAAGTCTGTCTCATAAACATTCACATAAATCTTGGACTGTCACTTTTTCAAAAAGTTAAGTTTGAATAAATTTTAAATTACCTGTAATTTGTTCAGATAAATTCAAACTTCACAGCCCGTCGAGCTGTCTAACGTTATATTGTTCTCATTTTTCAAGAAATTTAATTTTGTTTTTCAACAGCTGTATTTTCTTAACATATGTCACGTCTACTTTGCTCTGATTACAACAAAAAGTTGCTTTTTACAGTCGACAAACAGCCTCATTGTGACTTTTCCATGCATACGGCAGAACCCAAAATACTGCTTCTCAGATGTTTTGGTGTTGTGACTGTCCACTCAGGACAGCTCTACAACTGTCCTCCATTTTTGTAGCAAAACAGGTTAACATGTGTTAACTTTACTGAGAGGTCAGCAGGGTGTGCACAAGGCTGAATACAGACTATATATAAAATACAATGAGGCCAATGAAGTGTAAAAAAGTGCAATACTGCTGTTGGTGACTAGATGCTGGCTCTACTTAACATAAATTCAAAAAAGGTCATTTTTAATCATGAAACACATTTTTTTTTCCACAAGTCAATCTGACGTCATTTAGCTAAAGTCCCGTCATTAGTGCTCTGGTGATCTGGTTAGTGTGATCAACAGGTCTGGTCTCCAATAAGACCAGCCCTGAACTCAAGTCTTGGACGGTGTTCGATGGTCAGACCCGCCTCCTCACTCCTCGCTCTCCCTTCACATCCAAATATGGTCACTTCTAGCTCCAAAAAAACAACATGGCGACGTTGAAACACCAAACTCAGTCCACAAACCACAGAGTGACATCATGTTAGCTTTGTCTATTCTACATACAGTCCATGGGTTAGCATTAGCTTACTTCACTAATAGGTCAATAGCATATGCAAGTTCGCAGGTCAAATTGAAAGAAAAGTTTTAGAGCACCCTCTGCTGGATCACAGCTGAAACTACTTATAGAACAGGTCATTACACATCAATTGTAAAGTTTTCACCCCAAGTTCGAACAAATATCCAAAATTTCTCTTAAAAAGCAACAGCCCTGATACCATCAGCACTGCAGAGGCCTTGTGAAAAGTGCTGCGTAGGGAACTGTGCTTTTCTTCTGCTGGGTGACCAACTTATCACTTTGCACATGAGTCACATTTTAAACTACTGAAGAAAGAGACCAAACACTTTTTTCCTTCTTCATCTGAAATTATAATCAGTTAAGATACAGAGAGAGAAGAGACAAGTGTGCCCAGACAAATGTTGGCAGGCATAAAGGCAGATCTGTCTGTTAATACAAAGGCCAAAACTGATGACAGTATGTGTGTGAAGGAGATCAGACCAGTAATTACATAGAAATCGGTTCCAGGGGACATGATGATTTTCAAGGTTATACATCTAACCACGGCCCATCGGCACAATGTCGGTCAGTGTGCTGGGTGTGGTACAGAGTAAAAGCTGGCGTACATGTGTGGCGCTGACCCACATCCCTCAGCTTCAAATTGGCACTGGAGTAAACCAGGGAGTGCGCCACTTCTCTAAGCCCCCCGCTGACAGGTGTGATGCATGAGGCCTTACTGCCTGAACAGCCGCTCATCACTGAAACTGTCAGAGAGGAAAATGCACTGCTCTGGGAGGCAGTGCCGCGTTTTCCCCCGGAGCACAAGCTCAGTATTTAATATTACATCCAACACATGACAGGTGTTTGGCTTTGAAAGTCAAGTCAGCAGGTATGCTTTTCAGTTGGAGCAGCACCCTGCTTTACATTTACACAGTTACAAACACTCACACCAGAGTCCCGCCCTCTGCAATGAATGTCAGGGGCAGACGTTCGATTCTCCTCCCCACTCCAAAGCTGCTAAAAACCTCTAAGGGAGCTGCACTAATATCTGATTTATAGTTGTATGAATTATATTTCTTGTCTGTACACATCCTGTTTTATTTATTTTTTTGGCTGGAGTCTGCTCCTTACTGTTCATGTTCCTAATTCTGGACATTTGTACTGTGCAGCTAAAAGGGACCCTAATACAGTATAAATGAATAAAATCCAATCTGTGCTACTCTCATCTCATCCCAAAATGTTTATCCAGTGAACAGTCCTTCATATATTTCTATTCCTGTGCCAACGACTTCAAATGGTAAACAACTTGAAGTCCCCCTCGACTCAAATATGTGTTTTTCCTCCTGTCCTCTCTTGGATTTTAACTTGAAATGTGCAGAATGAGCATAGATTGTATATAATAGATGGACACAGTCACAGTGATGTCACCAGTTGGTTTGTGGACACATCATTTTGAATGATGGCCTTGAGTTTGGAATTTGAACATTTTGGTTTTTGAAACAGAAATGACCATAATTGGATATGAAAGCACTTTGTAAAGGCTTGCTTTTGAAACTGCTATATAAATATAGTTATTATAATTATTGTGAATATTATTCTATAAAGAGAGGAGTGGGAAGGTGGATCTGACCTTTGAACCCCAGCACACTGCAGTATGAGACTGCAGTTCACTGGTGAATGAGTCTCCAAATCATCTGTAAATCATTGGAGATCAGACCTGTCAATCAAACTAACCACGCCCCTAAAGCTTCCTCTTCTTGAAGCCTAATATCTACTTAATGATAAATGATTTTCAGATGGACCAGATCACTGAGAAGAAGAGTTGACTTTAGCTAATGACATGAGAATGACTTGTGGGAAAAAGTATTGACTGAATACTTCATGACTGAAAATGAGCAGTTTTGAATTTAAGTCAGTTGGGGACTGATATTTTTGGAGTCAGCCTCTAGTGGCCACAGGAGGTGTTGTAGGTTTTTACACTCCTGCATCAGCTTCACTTTAAAGGCCCAATGAATGCGTCCTTCTATACACAGTCTTTGAGAATAAGATAATTAATATGCAACTTAGTATTTTAGTTCAATAGGAGACGTCCTGTGTCGAGCACTTAAACTGATGTTTTTAAAGGGAAAAATACATCAGATACAATGCATTACTGCAAAGTATTCATATATGATTGTGTGTTTTTTGTTGCTTGATGGAGATATTGAGTAATAACCTGCAGCAGAGAGACAAGAGAGAGTCACACTCAGCTGTGGTGTTTTTCACTCGCTGGTCCAAGATCCTCCTCCACCTCCAGGTACCATACTGTCCTGATGTTTACACAGGAAAATACAGAGTGATCAATCAGAGGCTTTAATAATGAAACCATCCTGAAGACTCACAGGAATATTTACAGGGCTATCAATGGCACTCAATTGCTCTTTGTGCATTATCCTGGTTTTAATGGGGAGGACTTATTACTACAGGAGGTTTGGATGAGAGGGAATGATGATCGTAAATGAACACACGAGGAAAAAGTGATCATCAAGGGAAGTGCTCACAACACGTTAGAGCTAATACATAAAATGAGCGCACATGTAATTTTCCAATTCAGATTTATTTATGCAAGAGGGTTATCAAAGAACCTGTGAGCACCACAAATGGTAAACACCAAGTAAGATAAGACTTCATAAAGATGTGAGTGCACAAGAGCATCAGTGGGAAGCTAAAGGTGAAACACAGCTGCGGCAGTGGTTAGGATGCACAGAAAGAGCCATACTACCAGTAACAGAAGGTGCAGCTGCCATTCACCACAATTCATTATTCATACAACCTTGTACTGAAAAACCAATGAGCGAGTGCCTCTGACTTGGCACAAGGATTATCTGTGGAAACCGGTGTTTCAGTGACTGCTTGAAGCCAGTCACTACAAATGAAGCCCCAGAAGAAGAAAAAAAAAGAAAGTACTGCTCTCAAAATTAAAGTTTGTACAAGAAAACAAGAAGAAGCCTGATGAATTTTGGCAGCACATTCATTGGTGAGATGAAACCAAAATAAATTTGTTTGGATCACATGGGGTCCAACATGTTGTGGACGTGGCCAGGACTGCCACAGAGACTGCATATAATGAAACATGGAGGTGGGAGCGCGCTGATAAGAGGCTGCATGAGTGGAAACTGTGTAGGGGAGATGACACATACACACATATACATATATATATATGCTGGCAAATGCATTATGGATGTAAGTTTGCATAACCCAGCCAGGCCCCAGTCTCAAGGAGCTTGGCAGCAGAGGAAATTAGAACATGGCAATGATCCCAAACACACAACAGTTTCTAAAGAAGGAAAAAGTGAAAATTACGACTTGGCTGAATGTCTCCTCTCACTTGAATCCAACAGAGGACATTTGGAGTATTTCAAAGCGGATCAATAAAACCTCTCCAGCAAAGAGCAGCTGAGAAGAATCATCTGTGAACAGTTAAAAAAATAAGAGCGGACACACTTTGATGATTAGTGTTTTCCAATGCTGTCTATCTAACCTGTTGGGTTACACTTCAACTTAACATCAGCGTTATGGTCGGATGCAGTGGCGTAAATATGGACCGTGCAACCGAGGCCCAGACGCCGTCAGAGGCCCATGAAGGAAGGAATAAAAAAAAAAAGCAGCTGTCTGGAATTGCCACTGGCCCCATTACTGTGAAGGGAACAGCTTGGGGTGGGTCGGTATGGTAACGCTGAGTGGCTGGTATGGGAGGAGAGAAAAGATAATTTGTCCAATCACATTGATACCTGTCAGTCATGATGGCGTGAGGTGAGTTGTTTCTCATTTCAGCAAGAAAAAAAAACCAAGTGGATGAAAACTGATGAGAAAACGTAGCATCATGTTTAGCGTTAGCCTAGCCTCTCTTGAGTGGCTGTGCATGTGTGTGTGTGTGTGCATGCGTGCCTGTGTGTAGCATGCAGGAGGTGCGCTTGTGTTTCGGGCGGGGGTGGGGACACAAAAAAAATATTTGCACCGGGGCCTATACCCAGGATGTTACGCTGGTGGTCAGATGATACTATTGTGAAACATTTAAGAGTTTAATCATTGGGTTGTACAAATTATTTTTTACACTTAAAATCAATTTTTTTGTTTTAGTGGAGGTGCCCACAAAGGAACTAAGTTAATATGAAGCATGAAAAATCTATTTTTTTAAATATTTGTGTGAGCGTGTAATGAATCTGACATAGAAGTCGCTCGATAAAAACACACCAAGTCTTTACTTTGCCATTTCTAATCAGTGGTGAAACCTCCAAAGGGCAACACCAAAAACTAGCCAGCAGAGAGTCAATCAAAAGGAAAAGAAAAATCAGGAAAAATGATTTAAAGTATCTGGAGTTTGCTCAAACCTCCGTCAGCGGGGCTCCTCGACCAGCAGCTGCTGTGCCATCACAGAGTCAAACGGCTTTACAGAGGAAAAGTCTGCTGGCTGCTTTTCAAGCTCCAAGATCAGCAGAGGTGCTTTCTTTTATCAAATCTTATAGCTACAAAGTTTTCTGGAGCTCTTATAGTCCACCTCTGTGACAGTTTCAGCCAACTTAATGATCTGAATCCAGGTATAGATCCTTTCCTCTTCAGCCAGAATTAAAGCCTGAATCAGGAAACTGTTGCAGTTCACTCGTCAGGACATGATGAATCTGATGCTTATCTATTATTGGATGATTTCTCAGAGAAGAAGAACGTGTCAGAAAACGACTTGCAGGTTGTTGTCAGGCTGGTTGTTGCAGTATGCTGTTCATTAGAAGTGACAAAGTTGACAGGAACAGCAGGAGAATTGGAGGAGTCAGATACAACGAGACATCCTCAAGGAGGCAAGAGGCTGAACTCTGGATATTACTGAAAGGTGAGTGAGGACACAGTCGCAATGCAATGGAAAGAAAACTATGTAGGTGGGGGAATATACTTCTACCTTCAAAAGGATGTTACACGCCTTAAAATCTGAGGGACCATAGTAGCAGAGAAGCATAACAACTGTAATGCTGGTAGGCCTGTCGCGATAATCAATAAGTCAATTAATTGCACGATAATTAAAAATTAGCTCGGTAAGTTTGCTGGGCTCGATAATTTTTCATTTCCCAAAGACACTGGATAATGAGTGAACTTAGCTGTGT
>OOFC01001389.1:0-13333 GCA_900323345.1 Pseudochromis fuscus | reverse complement strand
CTGTGGCCCATGTGGGGGCAGATACCCTGCTTTTGTTCTGGCTGTGAAGAAGGAAAGTGAAATGTTAAAGGTAGACATTTTTCAGCATAATGCAGGAGTTTTACACATGGGTTTAAATGATTGCCTGTTAGTATCAATATCTCATATATTATTATACTTAATTCTGTTGTTTTGAGGTTAAATCTGTACAGGCAGTTTATTAAGTGTATATATATTTTGTTTTTTACAATGTGATAAAACACAGAAGACAAGAATCAAGTTGTTATAAATGTAAATGTGCATTCGATTAACGACATCTGCTGCCTTCATGACCATTTGTTTATTTCTGCTAAAGACTAAATGCTACTGCGTGATTTAAAGTGTACTGTGGAAACTATTTCAATTTCTTAAGCCTGTTAACAAAAGTACAAAAAGGCCACATAACCAGCCCTCTGTCCTGATGTGTGTTTCTCAGCAGAGCCTAAAGATTTGTATCCATGCTGATCGGCTTTCCTGAAAACCAAGCAACTGTGACATCTAGTGGTTATTTCCTTAAAACACAATATTAAAGAGGAATCTCTGCACTCATAAACTACAACTAAATGGTAGGATTGTTCATATCCCATTAGGAAAAAGATATAATCTCGATCAAATGTTCAGAAGTCACATGTAGATGTAAGTGTCACACCTTAGACTCACAAAATTAAAATCTAATAATAATAACTGATCCCGTCTTAAACATTTAATGAATAAACCAGGGGCTCCCATCCTTGGGCTCAAGACCCTTCTCAAGGGCATTATAAGATTTTTAATAAAACAGGAAATATAAAAACATTTATTTTTTTAACATTGCTTTCATCTTTGGTATTTTTTTCTGTTGCCAAGTTTTGGTCCTATAAAACTAAAAAGCCCAAATCCAAAAAGCCAGGGGTCCTCTGGTTGAAAATCCTTATAAAATTCAAATTTAAAATAATGTTAAATGTTAAATGCACCACGATGTATCTAATTCTAGAATTTGAATATAAATATGCTTTTCACAGACACCATCCTTTTATATTGTAAAATTCCAAAGACCTCAAGCATCATCCAGAGCTTGATGATTCCAGGCAGCCAGCCAAAGCCCACTGAACCCTGTGAAAGGTTAGAGATTTCTCACGCACGTCTTTAACTGGTCTCCAAACATACGTACCTTTTACTGAAAGTCTGTGCTTCAGTAATTTATTGCCAATAACAGCGCACAACACAAGAGCATTTCCAAAAGCTTACGGTAGAGCTGTGGCTTTGCTGCTCCGAGTTCAAGGCACTGCAGAACATTACAAGTTGCTCTGAAGGGATTACCCGAAGCTTGGTTATACAAGCAGCACAACTGACTTTAATAAACATGACGATAGACGCGTTTCTTTTTTAGAAACATACGGTAAACACAGCTAGATGATCATGTATCCGTCTCCCCCATGGTGTCATTACACGTCAGCTGTTCATCTCTGAAGAAGTGCATCAAAGAAAGGGATCAAATATCAGACTCTGTATATGTCTGGACATATGGACAGTGTTGTTATATAATCAATGTGGTGCAACTTTTCTTGGATTTCTTTAGGTTGTACACTGAGAAACTATTGTGTTGTTGCTTTTATGCACTTTTAGGAGTAATATAAACATCGAAGAGGTGTCCAGTTGTTGAGGATTTGATCCTGTGTTTTTCCTATTTTGAGAGAGTTTGTTTCAGATGGCAGGACAGTCTGTTTTTTCTATTAGCTCGCCTCAAGTTTTACTTTTAATAAAATGTTGTCTTCACAAACAGCGAGGTAACCAGCTTTGAGATAATAAATTAACAAATAAATACTAAATAATTGCTAATACTGCATGTGACGAAGTGAATCAGCGTATGTAAGCAACAAAATAAACATATTACAATCAAACTAAATATTAACAATGCCAGAGGAGGTCGGGACAACACTGAGACTCCTTCCCAAAGTCACCGTTTCACAGCAGTCAATTTGCACAAAGTGTTTATATGATATCTTCTGCATTCATCTTTGAAAGCAAACAGAGGAAAGAAGACTGGTGTGTATTTGTATTTGCTAACATGAAGTCAGAGAGGCCAGAGTTCAGCTTCCCATTTGGTCTTTTATCTTTAATCCTTTTTTTGGCCTAAATTCAAGCCTTTACCAATTAAGTGCTACCATATGTAAGGTCAGGGGACTATTAAAGCAGTTAGATGTTTGAGATTAAGCGCTACAGAAGCAATCACAAAGGCATCGAGGCATTTAGCTTTTTAGATTTATTACCATTTTGTCAAAAGTGCAGAACTATGGGAAAGTCTTGTGGAAACTCTTTATCTGCACCTTATATTAACTTGCTGTAATGTATGGTACAGCTCTGTGTTACTGTGAGAAACATGCTGAGACCTCTGCCTGCTCATGGATAGTAACGATTGGTGATTGATCTGTTGTCTGACATTTCATGGACAAAATGATGGTTTATCAGTGTGTGCACTCTTCGACCTTTGTCAGTCACACTGCAGCAGTCTGTTTTTGTTTTTATAAGCTCCAGGACTCGCTGTATATATAATAAATCATAACAGTCACTAGTATCACCCTGCTTCTTGAGTGACTGCTGCGTGTACACATTATTTCAGCCATGTCTGTGCCTCTAACGCTGCTTTCTTTCAGGACTAAGTTTTGTTTTGCTGGTATCACCTTTTACCTTCCTATTTTAAGTTTTTCTTTCTCTTTATTTTTTTAACAGTACACCCCTTGTTCCTTGTTTGTGGTTTCAATGTTTATAGTTTTGTACAGGGAGGTGCTGTTGATAAAAGGGATCATTTCAACCAAAGTATAGTTTGGGGACCACTTATAAGGCAAAAGTGTTACAGTTGCTTTTTTTTAAATTCACTTCAGTACTAGGATTTGCAATACTGCAAGTTTTAATAAGTGTATTTGTCAAGGACACTGAAATACCAGATTAACAAATTGTATAATAATCATGATTTATATTTACAATGATTTAAAAGAGCTAGTTTGACAGGGTGTAAATTCTAGTTAGTGTGAGTAATGTCATCGTGACATAAAATATATAAATATCTATGTTTAAATAAGATGAATTAGACTTCTTATATTTTACCTTATCAATACAGAACATAAACAGTTTCTTGGATGATACACCTATTTACCTCACTCTGCCATAGTGAGGTACTTTCACAATTTCTTTGCAGAGGACCCCGTAAAGAGAATAAGCAGAAGGAGCAGAGGACTCATAAAAAGACGACATTTTTAAACAGATTTAACCAGTTGTGACCTCAACTTTATCCCGTAAACACACACCACAACACAACTACACCCACCGACTCACACATGTTGGATTCGCTCTTAACCTTCGACTGTTGCCGTCATTCATATATTCCAGTGAACTACTTGGAAATTAGAAGGCACATGAAAGACACAAATAACATGTGGTTCAAACAGTCCCTCATGTCGTGGTCTACACACACACACACACACACACACACACACAGTTAAACCAACTAAGGGAAGCAAAACATGGCTATACATACACACACACAGTGTTTTCCTAGTGTAATTAAATCACCCCATGCTCGGCCCTAGGGATCTCCCTTGAGGATTTGGAGGCCCACACTGACAGTCCCCGCAGGTCACAGGGGTGGCTGTTTTTCTTGGACATGTTTCATGAGACTGCATGTGTTCTCTCTGGGAATTGGGTCCTTCAGGAAAAAAAAAAAAAAAGAGGCGCAACAGTAGAGATCTGGACTATAGACATCAGAACAAATGTTGAGCACAGACTCATCTCAGCCCTGCACCGTAACACCACAGGCAACACAGATCTGTGATTGAAAGGCCTCCCAGTGGGTGGCCTCGCATTCACAATACGCTACAGGTCACGCCAGGTCTTCTCATGTTTGCTCTGTTTATGTTTTATTGAGGAACTCACAGCAGCAATTTTCAAAGGACACAGTGAGTTCTGGATAAGAGTTGCTCTTCAATTTGTCTGCCTTTTACTCCTAGGGTGTATCAGGTGGATCTAAGTGGTAAAAGGTAATTCATGTGTATGACAATAGTGGCAGAGGGATCTAGATAGAAGCAGTCTGCCTAATCTTTGTCCGAATTCTGCTTTTATCCAAACTGCACTGCAACAGTCAATGCTCCTCCACCAGCATTGTTGTAGTCCACCTTCCAGTCACCAGTGGCAGAGCTTAGAGCGTGTTGCTGAGCAGTACTTCTGTCTGTGAATGAGGAAGAAACTCTGCACCATCTAAAATTATATTACCTTCAATGGAAAACACTGTAGACTGTAAAAACAAATCGACAACCAGGTCTCAAAAGTGAAACCAATGTGAAAGTGCAAAAAATGCCCACGGTGGACTATAGATGCTAGCTTCAAAAGCTCTGGCTCCAAATGACTTCAATTCAAAATCAGTCATGAAATCGATCCATCCATTTTCTATACCTGCTTATTCCACACTTGGGTCACAGGGGTCTGCTGGAGCCTATCCCAGCTGTCATCGGGTAGGAGGTGGGGTACACCCTGGACAGGTTGCCAGCCTACAAACAACCACTCGCTCTCCCACTCACACCTATGGTCAATTTTTTAGTTTGATCAATTCACCTAACAAGCATGTCTTTGGATTGTGGGAGGAAGCCGGAAAACCCACGCATGCACAGGGAGAACATGCAAACTCCACACAGAAAGGCCCAAATCGAGATTCGAACCCTGAACCTTCTTGCTGTGAGACACAAGTGCTAACCACTGCACCACTGTGCCGCCCCCAGTCACGAAATATGATGGTGATTTTCCACAGATCATTCTGATGTCATTAGAAAAAGTCAGTTCTTCTTATGTGGTGGCCCAACTGAAAATCATTTCATCACTGAGTGGATATGAGGTTTCACAAAGACAAATATTTAGGGATGTGGTTAGTTTGATTGACAGGTCTGGTCTCCAGTTATTTACAGGTGGTTTGGAGGTCCATACACTGGTGAACTTGAGTCTCATACACATTGGGCAGCGTCCTCGTGTTCAAAGGTCAGACCTGCCTCCTCACTCCTCCCTTTATATCCAAATATGGTCGGTTCTGGCTCCAATAAACCAATGTGGCAATGTTCAAATGTCAAACTCCTGGTTTCAAATGTTCAGTTTGCTTGGTAATGTTTCAGTGGAGACAATATTATGGTACAGCTTCAACTGTCTTGTATTTACGTATATTTTTGTACTTTTTGTTTGAAAAAATACATCTTTAATTGGCATTTTGTGTTTAACCTTAATATGATTGTTTATATTTTCTAAAGCACAAATGAAACGCCTTTGTTTGTTTGTTTGTTTGTTTACCACAAAGACACATTTTGTCAAGACTTTATTATTCACTAAGGTTTAGGAGGTTATGTTTAAAATCACATTGTTGTATTTTGTAGTTAATAGGAAATAGATGTTGTCTTTACAAATAATGAGACACAAATATTGGAGGACCTGACATTGACCCTTGAGGAACACCACAGCAAAAGGAGGCTGTAGAGAATTACTCACTTTATATTAATACAGAAAAGATGCTACTGAAAAATGAATCAGTCAGTCAAAAACCAAATCTGTAGCTCAGATCTATTTGGATAAAAATCATTAAATTAGAATGTGATAAATCTGAATCACATGAAGACAAATTTGAATCACTGGTCTAGAAAATATAAACAAATATTTTACTAATTACCATGATAGCTTAGAAATATATCTACAACTTGGAGAAACTAGAATCCAATATAGTCCTCTTCATTAGTGGCTGAAGACCATTTTATCACAACTACAGGTTATAATATTTCATTAACTGTTATAAAATACCAATGTTTAAATGTTATTAAATGTTGTTGCTGCACACAATTTGGAAAGTAAACACTGTTGACAAGAGTTGTAAGGTTTCTAACACCAAACTCTGTTGCTATCTGTTGTAAGACACAGTCTGAAAATAGACATGAAAAACAGTGGACCTCCTGCTAATATGGAGCTTTGAGTCCATCCTCAGGTTAGGCATATTGATGACTATAGACCATTTGAGTCCAGATCTAGCAGACTTGGGTCATTAGCCCGACTGCTGTGGCTATGACACCAGATGGAGGTGGAGGTATAGCTGTAGGCTGTACTGTGATCCAAGACTTCTAAACATGTAATCCATTCTCCTCTGAGGGTCCCTAACCACAGGAAGCCTCTCATGCAGCTCCACTGATCTCTACCTCGTGGCCTCAATGCACCCTAACATGTTCCACCCGGTTTCACCAATAAATAAATAAATATATGACATCATAAAGGTGTGGTGAAATTATTTCCAAAGTATTGATCCGGCTCGGCTTCTTTGTTGTTTGTGATGTCTGTGTTGTGTCTGTGACTGGAGTCAGTGTATGGATTTTTTGATGTTGTTAGTTCAACAAGAATAGATCTAATCAAATTGTCTTCAATTGGACTCTGTAAGATGAGAGATTTATGAGGTTAAGAGTAGTTTTGAGAGGTACGATCTCAATTGTGAATCAGACTTAGAGAGAACAACAACTCAGACGGGCAGTTATTGCAGCTGGTTTTGCTGTAACATCCATTTAATAATTAGCTTGTTGACACAGGACTATTTTAATATTTAATTTGATGTTTGGAGCCTTTGCATGAGTACAGGAAGAATATAACATCACTAACAACTGCACATTAATAGAATTATTGTGATATGATTAT
This sequence comes from Pseudochromis fuscus, assembly GCA_900323345.1. Taxonomy (NCBI): domain Eukaryota; kingdom Metazoa; phylum Chordata; class Actinopteri; family Pseudochromidae; genus Pseudochromis; species Pseudochromis fuscus. Next base: position 6,634 of record OOFC01001389.1, on the reverse strand, counting down.
TGTAATTGAGAAGGAAGAAAAGGTGCTAATTACTTTTACATTCTTTTATTTACTGTTTTTATAAAGAAATACAAATATAATTGTGTTTAATTTATATTTTTTCTTAAAGAATGTCTTCGAGAAGGCATTTTTTTTATATAGTGCCAATACTACTGCTTGTGTAAATGAACTTTTGCTGGGTGACTAATGAAATGATCTGTTTCACTCCAGGCACATCCATGATGGAAATCAACGTTTTTGATAGTCTTTAAGTTTTTTGATAGCAACAGCCGCCCTGTCTTCTGCAAGAACAGTCAGTGTATTCAATGTAAACAAGCACAGGAAATGGTGATGACGACGATGATGATGTCCACTTTTCGGGAAGTCTGTTTTTTTGGCACTCAGCAAAGTTTTTGCAAATCATCTGAGTGCTGGCACACTGTCTGCCTCGTGTGCATTTTCAGATGAATTTTAAAGTTTTCTGGTTTCTTGAGATTCACACAGAGGTCCGGTATAGTACTCAGACTGCCCATATCATCACAGAAAGATGGATTATCACATTTCAATGAAGCTCTCTGTGAGAAAAGCACACCATACTCATTTATCAGCACAGTTTTCCCCAGATGCTTTTAGGAAAACAGAACAGTAATAATATCTAATAAATATAATCCAGTCCTGTTCCTCACATCTCTTGAGATATATATATATTTTTAAATGGTCATATTTTTTCTCAAAATATTGTGTTATCACACAAGGTTAAAGCTTTTTGCACTTTTCTATCATCAGTGATTATCGACCCAGTGATATCAAGAAACCTGCCAGAGAAACCCATCGAATAAAACAAACACAGCGATGTAAAGTCACGTAGCCTGCAGTTAATAACCCGTATCTCCAAACATACAGTAAGCTACATGGTAGCCCTGCCCAGGCCTGTCTGGTAATGCCCATTTCCCCTGCTTTGATCAGTGGGCACAGGAAACACCAGCCAGCGTGAAAGACTGCTGGGTGAGCATTACTCTTTCTACACTGAGACTAATTGCTTGAGTGATAAGGCCTGAAGAAGGGAAGCAGCTCACAAGGAGCTCTGGAGCTGCAGCACAGAAACAGAGCACGTGTTTATGATGGATTATGGTTTAGAATAAGTAGTAACCATAAAACTGTAAATGAGCACTTATTTGCAATTATATATTTCCCATCATCAAATTACAGCCACACAATGTTAATATCTACCTGTGAAAACATAGTCAGCTGTTTAACAGCTGTAGAGTCAAAGATCTGATAATGAACTAAAAGTAAAGTTCATGTTGGAATCACATTATTTCACTGAAAAGAAACATGACTCCAAATTAAAGGTAGGTGTAATTAGTTCATTTTTGATTAACATGTTTGCAAAGATAATTTTATACATGCAGTTTAGTGGTTATTAATTTTTCCAGTGGACACTGATGGTAAAAAAATAAATAAAAAATAAAACAATTACACTTTTCACAAGTTGAAAAGTCTTACCACTGAATCATATGTGATAAATATCTCATTCTAGCACATTAGCCGCATGCTAAGATAACTTGTTTGGTGCTGTGTGACTCAGTTTGCAAACAAACTTCCTGGTTTTAATTGGCTTCACAGGTGGGCCTCTAAGCATCCTTGCACCCTCAGGGCTGAATAAGGGTCCCATTAGGAAAGTCAAAGGTCAGTTTAGAGCTTGGGGCTAATTGATTTGAGCAGTGCTTACATATGCATATCCCATGAATCACAGCAATCATTGCTAATCAGAGTGATTATCCATATATGTGAACATGTGAGGCCGTCGTTCTTCGTGATATAGATTTTCTCTTAACAGTCTTTAGCCTCATACATATCAATAAACTGTGCACTATCTTTACAATTGTATTTTTCAAAATGCTCCAGTCAGTATTTGAATAAAACTAAATGATATTTCTCTTGGCACAGGGTTTTCAATATTATCAGACTACAGTTTCAACTTACCTAACACGTTCAGCACAAATACTCCTTCAAGGCACATCAAGAATGATATCTCAGCCTTTCTTCAGAGACGTGATCACTGCCAGATGGTGTCGGTCTTCTCCCCCCTAACCTTTGACCCCCCCCTCTCTGTGTCTTGCTGATACTCACAGGGGAGAATGACAAGATTCAGGGAGTAGCTCCCCAGTTGACTGGAGGGGTAAAACTCTTGAGGTGCCAGATGAGGCTGGGAACTCCCTGTGCTCTGTTAATCAACATAAAGGATAAACAAAATATGACCACAAAAGGTAATGTATTAATGGAAGCAGGTCTTCTGAGATCTGCAACGCAGCAGCTGTCACAGGGCGAGACAGTTTAGAAACACTGATTATCAACACAGCACAGTCGGTGTGTTCATTTATTGTTTATTATTTCATTGAGAAATCCATGCTATGGTTCAACAGCCCTAAAGGACAAGTCTGCTATTTTAATATATTTCTTTTTTACTGACATATCATGGGAAAAGACCAAAACTAACAATGGTTAGTCTGTCCATCTGTCTCGTCTGTTTGTGGCTTTCTCCGTCCTTTCTATGGCACTCAAGCTCATTACTTCCTGTGGTAGACATCTTTAAAAACTGGACACTGAAATCTGTAGTGAGAATACTTGTTATGGACTATCTTTACTTGTGGGATAATACTGAGTATTACTACTGAGTATTTAGAGCAGCAGGACAGTACATGGATAATCTACCATGTCTTTGTTCATTGTAATGGAGGAACATGACTTCCAGTGCAACAGTGTGGTTCACTGTGTTTTTATAGTTATTGGACAACAATGGATTTTTTTTTCCACAGAATGAGGTTTTGGCTGCACAGACAACTGAACTGTTGAAAATGTAAAACATAAAATGTCAAACATGTTATTCCTTAAATGTAACACAGATGTTGTTACAACTAACTGTTCTTTCTGTGGCTTTTTTCTACACGAAAAGCTTATACAGTGTGTGTGTGTGTGTGTGTGTGTGTGTGTGTGTGTGTGCGCGTGCGTACATACGGTCTAACTACTCTAACAGGTGCTACCCTAACAATAAGCGCATGTATGTGCATGTGTCAAAAATAGAGTCTGCCTGAAAGACCCTAATTGTTATGAACCCATCATAGCCCTAAAATAGAGAGTTGATTTCCCTTGGGTGTAGTGGGACTATGGTGCCACTATTCCTCCTGACAGCTACTTTTAGCTTGTTGTTACATTTGGTTGATCAATGCAGGGGTCACATGGCAAGTCTGCAAATCCAAAAATGTATTTCCAAGTCCAAAGGTCAGTTAAAATGCTATAAAGTGCTGCTATGACTAAAACCATAGCAGTTTACTTAGGGTTTGACTGATTTTTATAATTTGAGGATCTTCTTTGTAACAGTATCCAACTGGTCATTTTATTAGACATACTTATACAGTCTATTTCAATACAATGTAACATTTCTGCAATAAAGTCTATGCCCTGAGAAGTCTGCATTTTATATACAATTGCATACAATATTTTCAAGTTGTGGACACAGTTAATGGTGTAGCTCTACTATTTTTAATACTGTGCATTCTGAACAATGTAATCCAGTGCAACACCTCCCTTAACTATGTCCTCTTTAACTGTGTAAAAAAAAAGTGTAAATATAAAAATCATTTTTCAGAGTTTGGCCTTACTGAGCTGGTGTTTATAGCAGTTTGCACCAGACCAGCACCTTGATTTTAACACGCAAATCCAAGTTTATTACCTTTTATAAATGTTAAGTATTCACAACATGAGGGGGAAAAAAGCATCCTCTTCAGTAGAAAGCAGTTTAACAGAGGAATACAAATGGGCCCAGTGCCCTACATCAAAGCAGAAAAAAAACACTGCCAGCAATCAAGGGAAATAAGTGGAGGGATTAAGTGCTGTGGTGAGAGGAGGAGGGTATGATGGACAGTCGGGAACAGATTGGGAGCAAAGCATGCGTAGGATTGGTGGAGAGGAGGGTGCCTCTTGACAGACTATTATCACATGTGTCTGTAAACCTACAAGACAGAAAGAAAGAGTTTTGTGAATCTCAAGCTCAGCCACCTGTAGATAAATACAGAGCAGTTAGTCTGATCTCAACGAGGCAGAGTCATTTCCTTAAAAAATAACTGCACCTAAATTGTTGTTGAATATTGGATCTTTATCAAGTACCTGACCTGAGCAACATCTGGAAGTTCAGCGAGGAAGCCCCATCAGTCTTTCTTGACTTGTGGTTTGTTATCTTCAGTTTTTGGTCCTCGCAGCTGTGTTTACAAGTAGCATGCCACGTTCAAATTGTTCACAGATGTTTTTTTAAAAAATCCACCCTAACTGAAGTCAAGGCTGCAAAGTGTTGATCACAGCGTCAGTGGCTGTTTATACTGTACTTTGGTGAGACTTGCAATGCAACATCACAACAACAACTTTACACTAATTAAAAGTTCATGTAGAATACACACAAGATATCTGTTGGAAATAAAACAACAACACAAAATATCAGAGAGACGATTTTTTTCCCCCTCCTCTTTTCAAAACAGTTTGTTGCTCTGACCAGCATGCAGTTATAATTATGTCCTGGACATTTTGAGCATGCACTCATGGACTTTCTGATAGGGGAAAGCAAACTGCGATGAGCTAAGACTCCTGCGTTTATCAGAGCTTTTAGGGTCTGTCCGACAAGAGCCAGATTGTACGCAGGAATGTGTCTAGGCTGTGTAACTGCCCTGTCAAAGACTCCACTATCAGTTACCCTGTCGTCTGCGAGCTCTGTGTTTAGATTATGAACACTGCAAGCATGGGATCTGTACATTATTGTAGCAGTTTTTAAAAATGATTAGCAATTGAGAGTCCTGTTGACTCAAAACAGCTTCTAATGCGCTTCAAATTTGGCAGATAGGAAAGTGTGTGAAGCCTGCAAGGATTAAAGGTGTGGTCAGACAGAATGAGAGGCAAAAATGATTTTAAATACTCAATCATAGCTGCACACAACGCACAGTGTCTCTCCTAATTCCTAAAGCCACAGGATCATTCAAATCATTCAAACTACCAGCTAAGTCAAGTTCCTCCTGCTTCCGGTGTGAGTGTTAAGCGAACGTAAACGCTGAACACCACATGTCACAATCATCTCCAGTGCTACTTATTAGTTCCACTTGGGGAACTTTTCTGACCTTTAACTGAACTTGTCGCTGTTGTCCCAGGTGCTGTTTTGTTTCCACTGTCCTCAGCTTGCTTTGGAGGCAACCAGATATCAACACTCTTCAGGAGGTGGTTTCAGGCCCTCGGGAGCTCTGCTGAGCTGTGTGGCAATTTTAGCAGAGTGATTAAACTGTGTTACTACAACTTGTGTATAAATCATTTGATGCACACTGGCAGAAAGAGCATTTTTCCTACACTTAATCATTGGAAAATGAGTGGCCGTAAAAGAGAGATTACGTTTTTTTGAGGTGTATAAACATTATGAAATAACGTTATCAGAATTTGTTTAATTTGGTCTAGACGAGCTGTGTGATTATTTTCTTCAAACCACCCATGTGTGAAGGAATAACTGTGACCATCATTTCACTCCTGTGTGTACAGGAATGATTATTTATTTATTTTTAACAATTGATAAGAATACAGAACACATTTTGGGTGCAGGCATAAAAATACTGTATTATCAAAGCTTGCTGCCTTTTCAGTGGTTTACTTTCTGTACTTCTCAGTTTGTACAATACAACTTCAAAGGAAAGACGTGCGCATAAGATTGAAGTTATGGGAAGCTCTAGGTTAGGAGTCATTCAGTTCCCATCATAAATGTGTCCTCTGAGAATTATATTTGCACTTTAATCAAACATATTTAGATAAACATCATCTGGACATTTTTTTCTACCAGTTCAAGAAAAAAAAGTTTGTTGACGACACGTTACTTTGTGAACTAAAAGGATGGAACTAATTAAAACATGACTTTACTTCTGATGAGTTTTATTTTGTTGGATGCACACTGATGCTGGATAATTGAATATTTTATGCAAAAATGTTTTGTCGGTGCAAAGAAACAGTGGTGGACAAAGTACTCAACTTCAGTACTTGAGTCAAAGTACTGATACTCATTGTCAAATCTTACTCAACTACAAATAAAAGTTATTGGTCAAAATGTTACTCAAGTTACAGTTTACAGTTTTAAAAATACTTAAGTTTTCAAAAGTACATGCATTTAAAAATACTTAAATATTCAAAAGTACAAAGTAAAAGGAGATTTTCTAATGTCAGTAAATTGCTGTATTGTTCTCAGTGCCCGAGTCAATCCCTGACTAACGTCTGCTTCCTGTTAATGTGGTATTTTATGCTGAAAGTGCTTCGATGAAAAGAAAACTCCTTCCTGCAGAGTGTGCATAATACTTTGTTGGTTGACTGTTCGGTCTTGCTTTTTTGTTTTCAAATTTCCCATCGAGAGGCTAACATGCTGTTTAACATTTTTAAAAAAACGTACAACAGCAAAACCGTGCTGTTTCCTGTCCTCCCTCTTTATTGTTCGGTTCGCTGCCGGTCACTTCCTGCTGATTTGCGCATGCGCGACGGTAACTCTACATGGACAAACTGCCTGAAACACATTGCCAGCATAGACTGTATATAAATAAACTTCCTAGGAATGTAGTGGAGTCCAAAGTAGTGGAGTGAAAGT
>OOFC01001387.1:2110-24494 GCA_900323345.1 Pseudochromis fuscus | reverse complement strand
GGAGCTAATAATATTCCCCATTAGTAGAGAATGCAGTAGAAAAATGTCACCTCGGTTTGGTTCATTCAACTACAAAGTAGTCACAGGTTGATTTTCCAGCTGTGAAATGCTCCACTCAGTAAATAACTTATAAAAAATCTAGGATTAGATATTTACCACAAAAATCTAGAGTCAGCCAAGCTATACTTTCTCAATCAGCCAAACACATAAGCTTTCATTCACACTCACACACACATGCTGATGAATCCAAGGAAACAGTGCAACACAAAATGTATTTTTCCAAGAACAATTTTATTATCTAGTATTCGCAATCATCTTGAGAGTATCAAAAAAGTCTGTTGCAACATTTCAACACGTAAAATAATTTGTTTTGTTACTCACTTTGGATTAAAAGATGTATTTTGGTATTCAAAAGCAGAAATATCAGAAAATCCATAACTTAAATATTAACAGGTAAAATCTACACTCTAAATCTACATTTGAAACCTGAGTTAAGTCAGCAAATTTACCTGTGGCTTCCAAATGAATTAAATTAATGCATTACACAGACACACTTTTAGTTCAAATCAGCCATATTTTGGAAAATGTCACATTAACATTGGTAAATGTTTTTGTCTACAACATTGTGCTAAAGAAGAAAACCTAAATTAAATTTTTCAATGTAACCTAAGTATCATTCAGATGAAATTTCACTGTGATAAAAAAAGACAGCAGAACATTTTTTGACATCTCAAGCTTTAAAAAAAAGTACAAATGCCTTTCTAGTAATCAAACCCATTGAAAATCCTATCACAATAAAATGCAAAAAAATGTATATAATGTAAATGAAAACCAAAGAAAATCACTAAATAACAGAGACTTCAAGTTTCTTTGGTTAGGATTATTTGTATTACAAAAGGTATAAAAATTGATTATGTTGCTCTTCACACATTGGGTTTCATTTATGATAGTCAGAATCCTTCATTGTCACACCTGGACAGGAATAATTATGGAGAGGAAAAAAGGGAATTCCTCCCCATACAGCAATATTAGTGAATGGTGACGGATGATTCTCTGAATAAAGCATAAATATCATCATCCATCACTGGCAGGACACTGGATCTTTGGCCTCGTGTCGATACTTTCCACCAAATCGTACCAAGGATCAACTGATGATAAAAAAGCCATACCCATCTGAGGAAGCAGACAACTCTTTGGATAATAGCATCGGCATCACCGCTGCGTTCAGCAATGGTCTAGAAGGCAAATGGAACACAAGCCGGGGAGACTTGTGCTAAAGCTTTCACCAGAATAAAGCATCAATAAAATTTACACTGAGAAAACCAGCACTCTAAGGGAAATTTACATCATTGGCAGAAACAATTTTTTTTTGGGCAAATGCACCCCTTATTGTGCATCCACTAGAATTTTTGGTTGCCTTAAAATATCTACTGTATTATCAAAAACTCTTTGGGTATAATTTTTTTCCTGTCTTTGGATCTCAACATTTATAGTATGCAAAGCCCTTTCGACATTAAGGCCATGTTAAAGCTTTGAGTTCAGTGCACTGAATATGCCAAACAGTAGTGTTTGGTAAAGCTCAAAATAGTTTGGCAAGATCTAATGCACTTGTTTTCTTCACAACATACATCATTCAAAGACAAATCATGTGAAATAAAAGCTCTTTCAACCGTGAAAAACAGAAACGAGATTTTTTAAAAAATGGCCGGACAGAGGTCACAAGACATGGCAATGAAATGTTTTCACTTCGTCCCCTGAGTCTGAGATAATACTGCACAACATGTGGTGAAGATGAGGTAGTAATGTCTAATAAAGAACACAACACTGAGGTAGATAACCTTTAAAAAAAAAACAGGGCTCAACTATACCCTCCGCTCCAGTGGAAAGAAATTAAATATAATGAAAATGTATCACAGTACACTTCTGACATTCTTTAACATTCATCATGGGTGAGCTTTGGTTTAGGACAGACAACGCCAAAACGCAGACAAACAGGTAGAAAGTTGTTAAAAAAATGGAAATAAAATGTTATGACAAACATTCATACACAATCCTGAGGTAGGTCCGAAGCAAATGCAGCAGCAGCTCACTTCCTGATCCCTTCTGTCACATACAACACCAAAAGGGCTCCGGTCAGGAAGAGAACGAGGTAGGAGTAGCGTAGCTTCGGCTGCTTGGAGAGCAGATGCAGGCCAGGTGATGTCAGGAGCTGGCTGCTGCTTGGGAAGAGTGCAGGGCAGGATGAGAGCCCTGTGAGGAGCTGCAGAGCCAGACAGAGGCCACATCAGAGGCAGAGTGGTGGAAGGAACCGCTCAGCATCTCCTCTTTTTCCTTTTCAAAACACTGCTTCAGCTCCGCGACACTGGCACCGCTGTCTGGCCCAAAAGATTCAGGTCTGGAGCTCTGGCCGGTCGACGGGTTGCTCATCTCTTCGTTGCTCTCTTCGTTGGAGTAGTGTCCGGAGTCTCCTGTCTCTTGGCTGCCCTCGCTGGTCTGAGAGCTCTCAGAATGAAGTGGTCCATAGATGATCTCCCGGGACGAAGGAGGCAGGGGAGCCGAGCCTGGATGCTCCTCATACCTCAGAACAGTTTTGCCAGCCTCATATAAGCTGGCTCTCGTCTCAGCCTGAGGAAACAGAGAAAGTAAAGGTGAGATTTTACTCACTGTTTGAAAGGAGCCCGTGGACCAGGATAATGTCACACCACTCACATCACTTGCGGTTGGATTTGTGATCTCTCTCTGGAAAAGCAGCCACCTCTTGCTGTGAATGTTGCTGTTGAATGGACCCGCACTGTTTATGACCATATTAGATCCACCCTGGAGCAAAAACAAGAAATGTATGAGAGAGGGGTTTTTTTAAGGTTGACTGAGCATAAAACTTGAAATCAGCAGTGATCAAAAGCTCTTTCACTTTGTTCTGTTTGTCTCACCTTTGCATCAAGGAAGTGATCACTCATCATCGGTATAAGAACCTCTACATTTTCTGTATGGCGTTCACTGGGCAAACCGGGATGTGGACCCTCAGACGCTCCCACAGCAATGACTTTTGGACTGGAGGATTTTCTGTAAGTCAAGCAAAAATAACAAAATGTCAGAAATTAATCTCTGATGTTTGATAATGTTGCTGTGGAATGTGATTTCATTATTTCAATGAAGTATAATCAGTACCTTGGTCTGCCCTTACTGATCAGGATCAAGGCACACATAACAATACAGGCCAAGGCGATGCTCACACCGACGATGATCCCCGTCATAGACCTCTGGTCTATGTGGTAGAGACCATCAGAGAACACTGGAACATCAACAACACCGAGTTTCAGGTGGGAAATAATTACACATTAGCTACACTGTAAGAGACTATTTACATTCAGCTGAGTGATAACACTGATAGAAAACAAAATGTAACTGCTGCTTAACAAACCAACATATGTTGTTGTTTGCAGTTCATTGTGCAGGGCTTGAAGCGCATTCAAATGTAAACTAAACTTGTACTCTGAAGAAGCACACAACCTCTCCTAATGATTATCATTAACATCAAATGTAAATAAGATCAGAAATATCGATTTCAAAGTTAAAGTGCAAAAATAAATACATTATATTAATTAAGCAAAATAACAAACCTATGTCTTGTAATTGTTTCTTTCCTGGTAAAAACAAAACCTGAATTCACTTTGTATGGAACATTTTCTCTAATGATTATGAAACCAATACAAGTGTCAGAGTTACAAGTATAGAAACAAACCATAAAAATGAATTAATTCACTGTAGAAATGCAGTGTTGTCAACAAACGACACACATATTACATAAACTGGAATAAACTCTAATATTACACCACAGCCTGAGGAGTAATGCACGGACAAATTAAATGATTACAGTTCAGACTGAGAACACAAACACCAGAGCACAGACTTACTTCCATATAATTATAACACAAAATGTCTCATAACTACCAGCTTGGTGTAATAAATGAGTCGAGCTCATAAAGACGACATGTCTCTGCCATGTTCCCTCCAGTGTTTCATGTTGCTCACCTGCTGGGTCTGGGAAGCTGCCAGAGTGCCTGGGGTTCTTGCTGCGGTGGATGTTTCCGCTCCTCAGTGCCAGCTCCACGATGTTAGAGAAAGGTCCGTCACCTACCCCGTTGGAAGCAGATATCTTCACCAGGTACACGTTCCCTGGCTCCAGCTTCTCCAGCAGGGCCATCGTATGACTTCCTATTAATGTCAGCAGAATGACAGCATGGATTAGTTCAGAAAGTGAAAGTAATTACATTTTTATGGTGTACAAAGTTAATTACAGTATTAATTCGTATATTTTCTTCAGTTTTTTTTTCTTTTGTAAAACTCTTATTTGGCATTTGGGACACACAGTCATAGTTTTACATGATAAAGTGAACTACTCACCCTCACGGTGTATTTTTTGCCAGTGTCCAGCCAGCCAGGATTTCTGTGAGGCGTACAGGATGGTGTAGTGTGTGACCACCACATTGGGCTCAGTAGGTTCCCTCCAGGACACCAGAGCAGTGTCATCCTCAATCAGAGTTACTCGCACCCCTGCAGGTGGCTGGCTTGGAGCTGTGCACAGAGAAATCATGTTCATAATAAAGAAGTCTCAGTGAGACATTTACTGAAACATCCAGTTATCTGGTCTGAGTCTGCACGCCAAAGCAACACAGTCATGGAAAAACGAAGCTACACTGTGTCCGATTTCTTACCTGCTGGCTGAGTGTGATGGTGGACAACAGAACTCCACGGACTGGACATCTGGTCCACATGGAGACGCACCACAAACTCATAGCGAGTGTTAGGATTCAATTTCTGAATCGTCACACTCTGCTTGGTACTGTGGAGAAACAACATTTTGACATTATGGCCTATCGGCAAGCAATACTCCAGAGCACATTCACAGCATTAGCAAGTATGCAATGCATCGTGATGAGGGAGGGAAGTACCATAACCAAACTAAATGCTGAATATAGTGAGATCTTACGTTTGTATGTAGCGTATAGTGGAGGCATTATGTGTGCCCACAGGTGTACAGCGGACTGTGTAGCTAACAGTCTTTCCACCGGGGAAAGAAGGACGACTCCAGCGCAGGGACACTGCAGATGAATTGCTGGCCAAGACAGTCACTTGCTCTGGAGGTGGAGGGGCTGCTGCCAGTTGGTCTCGGACCGCTACATGATGGAAACACAAATTGTAGTTTTGTCAAATGCAGTAAGTGTACAAGGTTGTTTTCAACTTCCAGCTGTTTGAAATCAACTGTTGGCCAGTGGACTTACACACACATCCTGGGGTACTAATTGTTTGGTCTGTCTGATATCCATCTCCAGCTTTACTGACAGCCAGAATCTTGACATGATACTTTCTCCTTGGATCTGAAAAGCAAACAGTCAAATTTCAGCCATTTTTGCTAAACAAAAACTCAAGGTTAATAAAAGCTGACATTTCAATAATGGAACAGAGCAGCTTTTGGAAATGCCAAACAATGCAGCGTTTAAAATACATGGTGAACAAATTGAGCAGATTCTATTTAAAAAAGCAGACACACTGACAATTAGCTGCAGGGAGGGATGTTTGGAGGTCACTACTGGCCATCCCCCATATACGGACAATGCATGATCTCCTGAGTCACCCCAGCCTCTCATTCATCATGTTTTGTCATGCGTAAGGAGCATGAGAAAGATCAGCCAGCCCCAATACATGATCAATATGCTCTACAAAAACTATCACACAGGGATGTTATCTTATTTGTTTTTTCACACCTTATTAAGATCTTATGACAATAAAGCTCTATAATTACTAGGTTGCTGTTTAAAATGCAATACAAATAAATCACTGACTTTGAGTGGGATAACAAAATGTTTTGACTATTCACTAGAGAAAATAGAGCAGATATGAAACATACAAGGCCAAGTACTAGCTTAGGGAAATCACAGGGGTCACTCAGGTCTGGGGCTGGAAACATTACTTTAGAAAACATGCAGGCACATTTTGTAGTTTAAGTTGAAACACTACCATTGCCTCAGCCCCTAAATCAGGGTGTTTTTAAGGAACGTTAAGGTTTGTTTTATGCCTCTAGAGTGAAAGGTCAGTCTTTGGGTATTGACCAGTGAAGGTGGTGTGTCCAGGCCTGTTGTGGGGGCTGGGCCAAGGGCAGTGTTCAGCTGCTGGGACCCTAGGCCCATGGGACTGGGGGGGTTTGACTGGGGTCGCTAGGTCAGGCCAAGATAGAACAGAAGGAATCTGGGCGCGGGACTGTGGGATAGGAGGTGGGCCCCTTTTGTTTCCCCCTTTCACGTTCTTCCTACTGCCCTTGTGTTATAGCCTTAAACTTGGAATAACATGTAAAGAAACATGGCTGCAAAACAGAAGTTGATGATGATAAAATATTATGCAATATGAATCCATAATGACAGTGATTTACGTGATTATCAACCCTATGGAAGGGTTTTTACATTTCTGTAAAGTTGTTACTTCAAATAGATTTAATTTAGAAACACTAACTAATGAACCATGTCTACCTAGTTGGCATGAGCTGAGCAGGAACCAAACTGTGAACCAAACTTAAAGACAAAATTGTATTGCTGACAATTGAGATCAGTGTGGCCCTACATTATACTGCGTATAGATAGCTGTAGGTCATTTGCATGGACAGCACAGGCGAGCAGTGGGGGCAGGGTCCTAATCTAAGACTGCTGTCTCACGGCTAGAGGTCAGTGGCTTGGTCCAGCTCTGGCCCATCCCAGGGGTCTTTGTTTGTGTGCTCCACTGTCCAGCTGAAGGGAGACAGCGGCCGGGGTCTTACGGGGCAGGTCTGGCCCAGGACACCACACAATGGCCAGGCATAATTATGCAAGCCTCGGGATGGGAAACGGTGGTGGGAGGGACATCTGGACTCTGACCTCTAACCCTGGGAGCCTGATCTCACACAATACCACAGCCAGACTGGAGAGGACTGCTGGTTAGACAAGAGGGGTCAGCCCATATTGATTAGGACAGAGGGTCGAAATGCAAATGCAGCATCCAACTGCCCACTGAATTAAATTGGACGATGCAAAGAAGCCCCATTTGAGCGAGACCCCATCGGTCACTCTCTGTTGTCTCTGTCACGTCACAGCACTAAAATGGTCAAAGAGATCACTCACCAAGGCCACTGATGGTGTAGGTATAGTTTTGAGCGTGCAGCTGGATGTTGGGCTGCTCTGGTTGACCCTCCTCATGGTAACACAGCCGATAACCCTGAACAGGCACAGACTCTGAGGAAGTTTGCCAGCGTGCCACAATGGATGTGCAGTTCAGTGGCTCAAGTTGAAGAATAGGGGCTGAAGGCACTGAAGGCAGATAGATAAAGCAGACATGGGATTAATACACACACATATTTGGAATATTACAAACAAAAAACAATAAAGAAGCAAGACAGGACAGCGGATGCAGTAAAAGTCTGGATGGGTGGTATAAATTCAACTGAAGAATTTTGGGTGTGGCAGAACTTGCTTAATAACAATTCTGAACCTATGCCTTTTTCTCAAATCAAAAAGTGTAATACTTTCTGTTATTATGTTCTACACCTACATCTAAACTTTATATAAAAAGAAATTCAGCTTTAGTGGACAAACAACCTCCCCCAACACACCAGGCCGTGAACATAGGCTATTCTTTCCCCCACATAGATGCCTGGGGCCCTCTCTTTATGACCCGTGACTGAGGCCACTCTAACATCACTGACAGCGAAGGGCAAAGGTTTCTGGGTAACCAACACAAAGACTGTGGGACAATACTACAAGAGCAAACTCCAGCCACTCTGCATGAACTCTAGTGATCCTCTTAGTATTCCAAGAGCAGCAAAACAGAGATGTGACAAAAGCAAAGGGCCAGCCAGTTACAATTTTTAGCACCTTCTACCACACTAAAGCTTTTACTTTCAACTGAGGATGCTTTTGAGCTCAGGAATTAATTTTGTCATGCATAAAAACTTGGGAAGATATAGGGAAACAAGGTGAAATTAACTGTTCTATAAAACTATATCTATACTGTATATCACTAGCTCTAAAAATTCATGACAATGTTTCCTTTTCAGATGTTGGCAGGCTTACCTTTGTTGCTGGAGGTCTTAGGTGTTCGGTGTGAGGTCCATGCTGAGGGCTCACACCAACCCACACGGGTGGCTGCAGCCATACGCAGCAGGTAGATGGTGTCAGGCTGCAGGCCCTTCAGGAGATACTCGGTGGTGTTCTGTAGTATTTCCACAGATATGACAGTGCTGTCTGCAGCAGTGCGATACGAGAGTCTGTACGCAGACACCCGACCACGGCTCACCTTGGCTGGCAGAGGCTGCCAGTTCACCTGGATGTCTGTTGAGCTGTGGCTGGTCAGACTTAGTTCTGGGGTACGCAGAGGCACTGCAGAAAAATATATGAATCAGAAATACAGCATACTTGACATGTATGTGGTGATAAACTTCTTCAGAATACAATACATGCCGGTAAATAAACTAATCTGACACTTTCTACTCACACAAATCAGCTATAAACAGCAGTGTAATCCTGCTCATCTCTAAGCAGAATGTGCTCTCTACACACCTCACTTGCATGCGTGTTAGTTTAACTACCAGAGTGATTTATTGCGAGGAATGCTGGAAGCCTCAGTGTTCTGTACTTACCATCCTCCAGGGTATGCTGACTGACTTGGTCTGACATACGACTGGCTCCCATTGGCATATAAGCCACAATGTAAAAGCTGTAGTTTCGAGCTGGCTCAAGGTCATCGATGATGTAACTGGTCGTGTCATTGCCAATAACAACTTGGTATTCTTCGTTGTTTAGACCTGACATGCAACACATTATATAGTAGGTTAGGAAACAAGTTCTGATTATCCAAACAACAAAAAACTTCCAAGCATGCATGGTATAGTCAATGAATGGTTGCAGTTCCTGGACACCACTCATCTTTTCTCCAAACACATGTAACACATGTAACAAATACCAAACTGCTTCCAGACCACTTAAAACAAACTCAATAAACATGTAAAACACTTGACTTAACAAGGTCGCTTTACTGTCAATTTAATAGTCAAAATGAAATATCTTCTTAAGTTATTGGTTTGCGAGACTGTGAGTTTTTTTAAAAAGCTACCCTGTCCCTTTAACTGTGGGCAGAACAAGCTGGGGAGTGGACAATGGGCTGACTAAGCCTGTTGTTATTTAAGCGAAGTTGCCATTCTGAGTCCTCCTTGACCTCTGCTCTGCGCAGCAACAACAGATGGCCTTCACCAAGGAAAGTTGATCACATGTGAGAAAGCGATGTAGCTTATTGTGGTTGACGATGATGTTGAATCTTTTCACACCTCCATCCCTCCCAGTTCTGGACTGACTGTTTTTAAGCTCCAATACTAGGAAGAACCACATGAACCATGTTTTTAGTCTTAGTCTCACCTTCAGCCTTCATATAATGGATAGAGTAGGCAATGACTTTGTCTGCATTGTAGAGAGGTCTCTCCCAGGCCAATAAGATAGCAGAGCTCGAGATGGTCTCAGCATGGATGTTTCTTGGTGCACTGGGTCGGTCCTCAGACATGACAACAATAAGGCGAGCCAAGGACAGAACAGAACCTTGTTCACTCTCTGCCATGCACTGATAGATGGCATCATCTTCAGGGATGATCTGGGTAATCACCAATTTACTGTCAAAACAAGAAGAAGGTTTAGAGTGTATTCAGTTTAAGGCAAGTTTCTTTCACAGTACTGAGTTATGCTTGACTGTGTTCCCTTCTCCCACTACACAGTACCTGTTGTACATCTTGATCCTTCCATTTAGGTGAACCTCTTCTCCATTCTTTAGCCAGCTGATGCGTGGCAGAGGCACTCCCTCTGCTTGGCACATAAATCGGGCAGTGCCTGCTCTTGGACGGGTCTGGCTCTCAGGTCTCTCAACAATTTTTGGAGGCACTAAAAACACATGTGTAAAAGAACATTAATGAAAACACATAAAGCACTGACTGTATCGGTTAGTTCTCTGACTATATCCACATCTGCAAAAGCTATTGTCGTGTCATAACATGTGGAATCCAGAAAGCAGGCAGAATATGTTGTCTGAGGACTTGTGTGGTGTAACGAGCTAAAGGTTTACGGTACCTAGAACTGTGAGGTTGGCTGCAGCAGTAGTGTGGTTGCGGGTTCCAGGGGTGGTGGCCCTGCAGAGGTAGACTCCACTGTGCTTGGAACTGACATCAGTAATAACCAGGTTGCCATTTCCCAGTACTTTGGCATTATACACATCGATGGGTTTACTGTCAGCACGGCTCCAGGAGATGATGGGCCAGGGATTGCCTGTGGCCACACACTCCAGCACCACAGTTTGGTGAAGTGAAACTGTTACATTCTGAGGTCCGGCAATGATTCTAGGCCTCTGACGTGGTTTAGGGCCTCCATCTTTACAAGTAAACAAAAATGTAAGAAAAAAAAAATGAGTACAGTGTTGCCTGAGGAATATGATGGTTTAACGATTATTCCTAAAATCCAATTAAAGAAATTGCTTTACCTTGGTTGACTGTCAGTGGTGCCTCTCTACTCTTTAAACAGCTACCGATGTTAGTTGCAACACATCGATACCGCCCGGCATCTTCCAGTTGTACATTGTGAATCTGAAGAACTCCATTGGGCAAAACCGTTATTCTGAGAACACACAAAGGAAACATTAGGGTCAAAGTAGAGGGTATATTTGGACATGAACAGAATCTGGGACCTGCTACTAGGCTACAAATAGTGGATTACATGGAGATTATTGTGTCTAAAAATACTCAAAGTGTCTGCAGGCACCTGTCTGTTTGGAGGGGCAGTGTGCTTTGGTTGAGCTCCCAGGTGATGGTGGCAGGAGGGCTAGAGGTGACTGCACAGGAAAATCTTGCCACAGAGCCCTCAGTTACCTCCACAGGCACAGGATGCAACACAAACTCTGAGATACCTGAGGAAAGCATAAGCAATCAATCAACATGAAGCACGTGTAGTACTTCATTTCATCCAGGAAATAGTAAATATTGGTCCAGCTTTTGGTAAAACATGATGCATGCAACGTCCTGACTGTGATGGATGTGAACTGGTTATATGAAAAGAATTGATCTCAGTAAAACACCATGATCTTGCTTTTGTTCAGATGAGCTATCAGGTCCCACTCTGACCAGCTGGCCCAATCAATGGATCAATTGAAGAATGACACTGAATGATGCATTATTATAGATAAAACTAATCAATACACTTTGCATAAGAAGGGCTGCAAGCAAAGCCAGAAACAGAAAATGTTGAACAATGTCGAAATATCAAAGTAAACCTATTTGGTTCACACACCAGCAAAAAAGGGCATGTTTAAGGTTCATGTTGGACATATTTTACAGCTATATAAATATTTGTTCTACTCAGACCATGTTCAGCAGAAGCCGATTAAGTGAAAATACATTTACTTTAAAATGACTAAAAAAATCAGTCACTCTTTGTTTATGCACAATAAAAAGGCCTTTCAATAATCACCACTAATAGGCAACCCCCCAATCTGCATTTAACTGAAGCACATCGTATAAGATATGACCAATGACCTTCATTCATTAAGGTGATAACTTTCTCCCTCCCCCCTCACTCACAGGAAGGATGTCAATATCATGTTAAAGACAATCAATACTCTGTTCTCCCTCTGAAACTCCACATTTAAACCCTGAGCATGGGGAGAGCAAAATTAAAGAGAAAATCTTTAATCTAAAGCTCTAATATCATCAATCTCACACAAATTAACTGGTGACTGCTTGTGTGAAGTGAATTAAGGTTCAGCCTAAACCAAGGCCAAGGTCTATTTTCCTCCAAGGATGGGTGTGTGAATTATTCCTCTGTAACTACAGTATGTTGTGGTTAGGGGGTTAGTGCATGACAACAAATTAACATGTCAAATAAAACTTTTTTTTTTCAATGATCTGTCTAACAATCTAGTCTGGTACTGATCTTTTCCTTTCCAGACACTATGGCTGAATGGTGAACATCATGGAAATGCACAGCAGCTGGTAAGAAGTTAAGAACATCAGTGATCAGTGATGTAGATGGTGGGTGTGGCCTATCTGCTAATATGGTCACCTCTGTTGTAAAGAACAAATCAATGTCTCGGTCAAACAGCACAAAGGTTTCTCTAAAGAGGTCAGAGTTCACCTCATCCCCCTGTCCATTCAATTTTAGGCCAAACTGGGATCGAAGTCAGTTTACCCTTACTCTATAAAAGAGAACTGGTAATTCCTATATTATTTATACTTTATATCAAACAACACAGTAGTACTGCCATTATAGTTGGAAACACATGTTGTAAATACTACAAGAAATAAATTCAACCCATTTGACCCATCATGGTGTAAACCCTGGAACTGTAAAAACTGCTGGTATAGCTCCAGGGGTGCCCTATAGAAACTACTTCCTGGATGTAAACATGTTTTTAAAGGACCAACATTATTTACTGTGGAGTATCAGACCTGTTCGTTCACATGACAAACTGGCCTTTCTTTAACAAAAGCGCTCTGCTTGACAGAGCAACAGAGGGGCTGATCCAGTGAAAGGGATTGTGGGGTGGGAGAAAGAACAGCAGGGCTGCCCCGGCAGAACAGGCCTGTGACATCACAAAGCCTTTCCCCTGCTGACCCCTGACCCCCAGGACCTCTGGACAGAAGGGGAGCACAGACGAGCCCCATCCTCCACTCCACGCCTACAGCTGACCAAAGACCTTTAACCCTTTCACTGACAAAGACTGAATGGCCGGTCAAACTTGACTTTTGATTATTTTTACATGTTGTACTTCCAAAAAACTGTGATATTTTTAGTTTTAGTTGCTGTTCAATAGATTGCAAACAATCACAGCAAAATCAAAACTGTGTTTATGCATCTATAAGAGATTTTTTTTCTGCTATACTTATAAATATCTTGTTGGATAAAACTTGCAAAGTTTTGTAAAGTTGAAGAGTAGGACATGTACCCTCAGTGTCAATGTCAAAATCAGTATACTGAAAAAGGCATGCTAGTTTCCATGACACCAGTTATGGGATATCCTCTTCTAAGACCTGTGAAAAGTGTCCATGGTAGACCAGGCCCATTGAATAGACACAGCTGTCCTGTCCGCTGATATGTGGACAAACAAATGCCCTGAAATCTAGCCTTTTCTTCTCGGGCAGTCAGGGGCACTCCAAACAAAGGCTAAAAGGCAAATGGCCTTTCAGAGATTCCTCTGTGTCGCAGACCATTCGGCAATTACACAGAACTATAGTCTGCAGGGACAATGCAATCCCACTAACATTTAAAGAGAGAAAAAGATCATTTCTATCTTGTTTTGACTTATGTTTCCAGATGCCTACAAAACTGTGAAAGTGATACTTTTGTTTAAAAAAAAAAAAAAGAGAAGATAGTGTACTCTGACTTGGGACGTCCTATTTATGGAGTATTTATGAGCTTTTCTATTGACTCTCCATCTATCTTTAACTGTCTCTTAAAATGATCGTATAACTGGTCTGACAGCTTTAAACTCAGGTACTTCCAATTACATGGAAGCCCAGGCTTTAGAGGTTTTTCCTCAGTAAAAAAAAGAGGGGTGGAGTACATCTGCTTCCCATCTCCAGGTTTATAATCCATGAACTTGCCATGTTGATGCTTGCTTGTTGACAACACCGGAAAGTGAACAGCAAGTTTAACCAATTGTCATCTTGGTCTCAACCGTAGAAAAAAAGGAATAAAGTCCATGTGAGCACCAGAGACTCTCTCTTACTCTGACTTCCATACTTACTTGCGATAGTTAGACGTGATCTTTGGCTTAGGATAGCTCCATATTTGTTCTGGGAGAGGCACTGGTAGAATCCTTCATCTGAATCCTCCTTGGTATGCTTTATCTTTGGTATGTGCAAGGAGCCGTTGGGTAGAAAGTGTATGTGTTCACTTTCTGCCAACTTAACTCCATTCTTTAGCCACTTGATAGAAACTGGAGGCTGCCCATGAGCCTGACAGTCTAATACGACAGGGTCCTTTGGTAGTACAGTAACATCACTGGGCTCTGTGATGAAGGATAACTCGCTGAAACATAAAACACCTATAGGAAAAGAAAGGGACCTTATTAAACAGTTGTTTCAACAGCTGTGAAGCAATAACTTAACAGCTTGGCAGGGATGTAAGAGGAATATTTCACTGTATATTACAAGAAAAAATTAAAAAAATACCATTCATTTCCTAATATATTGCAGTATATGTTGTAATACATGCAACAGCTCATGTGTAAAGTGCTAATAAGACATTTTATCCTTCAGAAACAATGACGTATGGTCCGTTGTTTTAACACAAATATCAGATGAAGCGGAAGATGAGCATCCCAAACCGAAGTTCAAGTTGAACAACCTCTCTTTGTATGTATTCCCTGTTCACTAATGAAGATTAAAAAAAACATTGTTGTCTTTTAACAAAAACTGCAACATTTGTTTGTTTCAGAGAGGAACAGTGGATAACGTGTAACGATCAATAACCCTGGCGTTATATACAATTAACGATCAGCAGTCAACGTCAGCCCATTGACCACAATAACATCAATAATAACAACAACAAGAACGCACTTACCCGATAAAGGAAGAAATAAAACAAAAAGCAGCCAGTGCTGGAAAAATTTCATCTTAAAATGAGCCATTTATCCAGCTTGTTGTGTCATTTTCCCCACACCGCGCCCCGCCGCTGTCCTACGTGCTGTCCGTAGATCCCCAATCTGACTTCTGTCGGCAGCGGAGCTCCGACCGCTCTACTGGGGTGCTGAGAGGAGGGGGGCACCCGCCCTCTCACGCATGCGCAAACACCACAGGCAAGAAAAACGTGCTTAAAAGTGGGGTCCGGGGACCACAGGGGCAGTCAGGAGGATCTCTCACCTATACAATGATCAAAGTCAGCTTTATTGGCCAAGTGTGTGTACAACATACTGTGTATGTTTTTTCATGTTTCTCCAAATAGGACATGACGTTAAAGAAGACAATATATAAGTATTAAACTACTATGTAGCAACAGATAGTCAAGGTATAGGCTAATATTTAAGATAAGTGTAACATAAACATTAGAGCAGTACAGAGTCAGTACAGAGCTGTTAATAATAAATATGAGGTTGTTGAGACTTTCATGTAGCCATCAATCGAGGATAACCATTCTCACTTGGGCCTGGTTGTTGAAACAGTGTTGTCTTGATCCGAATGATCCAGTAAAATTGACAACTCATCTCATCCTGAATAGTAATATTCAGGATGAGATGAGTTGTCAATTTTACTTTTGTGTCAGTTTTTCAAAGCACAACTGGGTTGGATCACCCTGATCCAGATCCAGATATTTCAAGATCACCGATTCTGGATTAGCAGCGCTCTAAATGAAACTGCATATCACAAGGTCGACTACTTGCTATGTTAGAAACAGCAGGCAGGTACATTAGCACGGAATCATGGCTTTCATATGAAGAGACAGAAAACAGCACAATAAAACAACACAATCATCCAGTCTGACCTCTCATCTGGCCTAAACAAATATACATTAGGGCTACTCATTGTGGATATTATGAACATGTGTTTTCAGCAATGAAAAATAATGGAATTACTATACAGTAAATAAATGATGTTTAAAATTGAATACATAGTTTGATTGGTATTGATTATGTTGTTGCAACAAAATCCTTTATTGTATTTACAGCTCAGAAAGGCCTAGGTCAATGTCTACATTACCTGTTTCATCACTTTAACAGAAAACAAATCGAGTGCAAACACACACACACATGCATATATATATATATATGTATACAGTACAGGCCAAAAGTTTGGACAGTTTCTTTATTTTAATGACTATTTACACTGTAGATTCTCACTGAAGGCATCAAAACTATGAATGAACACATGGAGTTATGTACTTAACTAAAAAAGATGAAATAACTGAAAACATGTTTTATATTCTAGTTTCTTCAAAATAGCCACCGTTTGGTCTGATTACTGCTTTGCACACTCTTGCATTCTCTTGATGAGCTTCAAGAGGTCGTCACCTGAAATGGTTTCCACTTCACAGCTGTGACTTATCAGGGTTAATTAGTGGAATTTCTTGCTTTATCAGTGGGGTTAGGACCATCACTTGTGTTGTGCAAAAGTCTTTTTAAAACTGTTAAAATTCATATTATAGCAAGAACCACTAAAGTAATGATGGCCACTCGCTTTTCTTTAGTTAGCTGATTGGTTCTTGCCATAATATGTATTTTAACAGTTGTCCAATAGGGCTTAACCTGACTTCTGCACAACACAACTGATGGTCCCAACCCCATTGATACACGTGTCTTGTTAATTTGTTTTCCAAAATGTAAATTTGTCTCAAGCTTAGTAAAAGCATTTTGTAATGTTGATTTGCACCTCCCGGTCACCGTACACTACGCATGACCTCAAGAGAACGCTTATTACCGATTTTTGTTAGATTATAAAACATATAGAAGATGGATACAAATAAGAATAATTCAACCAAACTGCAGGCAAAGCGTAAGCAAACAAGTGAGGAGGATCTGCACTGACTGGCATTACAGTAATATTATTTCTACTCTCAGCACTCATCAGATGTCTGACTCATAGGCTGCACCCTGATCAGTGAAATCACAAAAAATAGATTTGTAAAACCATGGTTAACACAGAATCTCCCTGAAATCCAGATGTGTAATCTGGCTCATCTGCATTTGGTTAAACTGAGAAAAAGGTACAAATAGGAAAAAAAAATAAAAAATCAAAGACATTTGCTTTTATCACAAAAATCATTGAATAGATCCACATAATAAGCAATAAATGTCAGTCAGTCAGTCATCTTCTATACCTGCTTCTCCACACTTGGGTCTGGGGGTCTGCTGGAGCCTATAATGTTTACATCACAAGCATTTAGCATCTTTTCATAGATTCATAGATTCTCCACATCTGGGGTGAACATCATTTTTCTTACATTTGGTGGTTTTATGGGGAGTTTGGGGAAGTTAATTAATGGTTTATTTCATGTTCAAAATATTTCCTACATTTCATGACTGCATGACACAACAGGTCCTTGCAGGTTTTTATGATTCTCATTATTTCTTGCAAACAACTGTTGGTATTATGGACTCAACTGTTGTATTTTGTCAGATGTACCTTGTCAGATGACAGTCAGATTTTGCTCTGTTAGTCTCTGGCTGTCTTTTTACTGTTGGCTTCTAAGAACTCTGTGGCATTTTTCATTGCTTATCTATTTCAAAGTCATGAACCACCTCAGCTGTGGCGAGCATGGACTATAGCTGCCCTACAGAGGAAGCTCCTGTGGAGCCAAGGATACAGACTTGACACAGACAGACTGATCCCTGGCACTGCCGTCATATATGCTTTCAGTTATATTGCTTTTGCAATGAGACACATGTTTTGCAGGCTCCCAAACAACACCACACATTTTCACAGGTACAGTCTGCACACAGGACGTCTGGATGCAGAGTGCCGCCTTACTGGGAATATAAATATATTATTCTCTATAACTCATACTGGGCTTCCCAGAAACTCATGAATGAAGTAGACACATGATGCATAAATATCACAGTGTGTTAAAGAAATGGACACAGTCATTGTGACATCACATTTGAACGTCACTATACTGTTTGTTTTTTTCCACAGGACAACAAACCTCTAAACTATCTGTAAATGATTGGAGACCAGAGCAGCCAACCAAACTAAGTAAATCTTCCTCTTTTTGAATCCTAATATCTATTTAATGATGAAATGATTTTCAGATGGATCGACAGGTCACCGAGAAGAAGAACTGACTTTAACTAATGACATCAGAACAACCTGTGGAAAAAATGTGTTGAATGAATATTTAAGGATTGAAAATACAGATTTTTCTAATTTAAGTCAACTGGAACCAGAGTTTTTTTGGAATCAGCATCTAGTGGCCATCCATGGAATTGCACTTTCTTGCACTTTGGCTTCACTTTTGAGACCCAGTGGCTCCGTTCAACCTTTATAGACAGTCTATGATAAATATATAGATACACAACAAGTATTTGTCCTCAGCAGCTAATCCATGAAGAACACTCACAGATAAAGAGGTTCAGGGTACATT
The DNA here is from genome assembly GCA_900323345.1 of Pseudochromis fuscus. Classification (NCBI taxonomy): domain Eukaryota; kingdom Metazoa; phylum Chordata; class Actinopteri; family Pseudochromidae; genus Pseudochromis; species Pseudochromis fuscus. The sequence continues at coordinate 6,366 of OOFC01001387.1, read as the reverse complement.
GTAACCTTGGTTATCTGAGTGATGTGGATAACAGTAGAGAGTTTTGATTGTCTTTACAGTGTGAACACAACAATTTTACTAATCATAACAACAATAACGAGAATTTATATCAGGCTGTTATTTTGTGCTAGCATAATTCTACTTTTTCCTCATTTTAAATCGTGTGTTGTCCTGTTAATATCAGAAGATAAAAAGTCTTTGGGTTGTGGATGTTTGGCAAATGAAGAACTATCTCAGGTAAGATTGACTGGAGTTGCAGGAGGACAAAACCTAAGAGAGAGCAAGACTCAAAAAAGAGCCTAACATCTCAATACCTTCCAGGAACAACCTCCAGGACTGTTCACTCCTGTAGGTAATAAGCTACTTAGCAAGACATGCTAACATCTGCAGCAGATAAACACACAGTTTAATTCCTTACAGTTTTCTGCTATGATCTTGTGTTTGGAAAGGTCAACAGTTAATTAAAAGCTGGAATGCCAAGTATCTGCTTTCATTTGTCAGATAAAGTGGCTGTGGAAGAGCGGAGGAGACAGCCAGGTTTATCTGAGGTTGATCAGGAGACGTCCACCACGACCCTTTGGCCCAAACACAGTGCAGGCAGGAGTCTGCAGCATTCATGCGAGGATGAATTATTCCTCTCTGTCCCGTCTGGAGGAGACACCACGCCACTGCCAGGAGTTTCCCTCAGGGAGTCGCTTCCTCCACACATCTGGATCTCTGAGCTTTTTTTTGTCCTGTCCTTGCTTCTAGGATTATTAGCATTCATCTGCAATGCAACATCTGTGTGTCCCTTTATATTTCTCCATATTTTTTGCTCCGTCTCCCCTCTATGATTTGGTGTGTGCTCACTGGGCTTACACAGCAGGCGGCCAAGTCTCTGCAGGTCACAGATGTTTTTGTTGCTCTGCTCAGGAGGAGCAGGTGGCTGCCGGAGAGCAGGTAGACCACAGCTTCCTGAGGAGGAGAAGTCACCATGAAAGCTATAAAAGATCTCACCAGGTAATAGACACCACATTCACAAATATGTAAACCCAGACTCTCTTTCGCAGTGGTTTTCTTTGGATGGTCATTTTTTCCCCAAAACTATTAATCTTTAAATGTTAAACACAAACGCACCTTTGTTTAGTTTTCTGCAGCTCATTTAAATGTGTTACGCTCTTAAGCCATTTCCTGTTTACTGGGCTGAATGTGAGGATACATGTGACAGTAGTCTGTCTGTGAAACTGAAGACAGCTGATGTAATATCCTTCACTTAACACCAACCCTCTCGGCCACATGCACTGAAACGGCCCCAACCTGGAAACATCTGGCTCGGATAAGATGTGCTGCACACATGCACATTCAAATCTCAGCACGACAAAGAAACACAATAACAACTCGCACAATTTACCGCATGAAGAGATTCATTCCCGACACAGATCAGCACTTAATCAACACTTTTAACTGCTATAAAAAGTGTTTGATAAGGCAGCTCCTTCCTCGCTCCGTGCAAAACAAAATTGCATGTGGGAGAGGCAGCCAACAGCCTAATTGTTGGTTGTGGCTAATCTAATGGTCTAAATATGCCTTATAAGAGCGGAGAGGGGGGGCAGCTTTTTGTGTGTACACCACAGTTTAGATCACAACAGAGCCTGAAGCTTTAACGATTGCCCGCTTGATTACGTTTACCCCTGGGAACGGAGATCTGGTGCTACCACACGAGCTACGCTGGCGTCATAAACCGTGCACTTTATAGCAAAGAAGGTCCCCCTTATCCGCTTTGAGGCCGCCATGAGCACGCGGTCTGCATTTTTCTTTAAACAACGCACTACATTTCCCTGGCACCGCAGTGTATCAGATGTTGTAAATCAGGCTCCAATCTGTGATGCAGAGCTGGAGCTTAACTGGCATAATGTGAGGGTTTCACGCTAAATCCTGCTGCTTAATAGTCACAAAGATATTTTATCTGGATCTGTTAAAAACTGTTTATTTATGCATCTGACTGGCCTGTTCAGATTACATCTATTCCTTCATGCATCCAAACAACACAGAAATCTGGCAAAAAGAAAAAAGAAAAACTCACTATTACCGTATTTTTCAGACCATAAGGCGCAATATCAATGAACGAGAATGAACGGGTCTATTTTCATATATAAGGCGCACCGGATTATAAGGCACATTAAGAGACTGTCTCTTAACAGGTGCCATTTTGGGGTCCTTATACACACCCTAATATTGTGTGTCAGCGGAGTAATATGTACTGTGGTACTGCTCGGCTCCTGACTACGGTAATCCATCATGCGGTGCAGCTTCATAGTTTACCAAAGTCCTGCTAAACCATTTTTGACATGGCGCCGTGCACCACCATAAAATCAGTTCGAGGTCAGTAAACACAACCAGAATCAATACATAAGGTGCACTGTTGATTTTTCAGAAAATTAAAGGATTTTAAGTGCGCCTTATATCCGAAAAATACGGTAATCTCAGCTGGTTTTTTGTCCCTGAGGTGAATTATTCAGGACAGAAATGAGTGTGATTATGTAGGATATTTACATCTCAATCTGTGTTTCTGTGAGTGGGTGGGGTAAAGAAATGTAAAACACAGTTAAGGGTTAACAACAAAGTGTCAGAAAAAGTCCACACACATTTTGAGGGAATATGTTCTGAATGTTTGATGCTGTCCATGAAAGAGGTTTTCCATCTGCGAGCGAGTGACCAGTGAAGCCTCTGGATCAGCAGCAGGCAGAGAGATGAAGAGCAGCACTGATGCTTTTTAGCTCCTGGAGGGCACTGATGGATCTCTTCAAGGACTACAGACGCCCCCCGACGGGACAACAGTGAACCTGTCAAATCAAAGGGGGCTGCTGGTGTCTCCAGTGACGCAGACTACAGAGCCCACCGTGCTGCAGTTCACGGTGCAGCGCATTGCCTCAAAGGGCTGCTTTGAATGTTCAAGTACACATCATGCATACATCAACGCAGAGGCCTGCACCATCAAGAAGAGGTCACAGTGCAGGCCAGACTGAACAGTTTAGCTGATGTAGAGCTGAATGGTAAACTTTCTGAGCTTTTGATTGTGTGCATTATTGTGTCAACTGTTTGTTTTAGATATTATTTGTGGGTTTTTTTTAAAGTTAACCTAAGAAGATCATTTAAACACACAGTCAAAACCATTATGGGAAGAAAACCTTTAAGGTATAATCCAGCTGTACTGATGGACTGTTGCCCTCTTATAGTGTGATAGTAACACTACCTATCAATTACAGCAGATGGGAATTTTTCAGGCTTTTTTTCTGACAATATTTAATTATTTGTCATCTCTCCAAAATGCTTTGTTTTAGTAAAGCATTACAGGAAATACAGATTTTTTGGGGTCCCATTGTCTGATCTTGAGCAACTTTGAAAAATGTTGCTCCATAAAAAACATTGAGATGTGTCCAGGTAGTTTTTTTTTTTTCTGTAATGTTGCTAACAGACAAACAGACAAACAAAACAACATGAGTGGAAACATAACCTGCTTAACAGATGTAAAGATGGCTTCACTTCAATTCATTCTGCTGGAATAAACATTTCATATCCCAGATATTCTCATCCCAACAACCAGGGGCATATTTATATTAACACATAAGTCTAACATAATGCCAGTAGTGGTAATGAAAATAATTAAAAATCAGATGGTCAACATGTCACCAAATACAGGCCTGGGGGCAGAATTAAACATGTGTGTACCTGCAAATATTTCACAATAAAAGCACCATTAAATAGTGAAGAGTTCCTGTAATTAATGCTAGAGGACTTTTAATTTGTTACAAGAAGTGTTGCAGTATGTGAATTTCTCTTGGACATTAATAAAGTATCCATCTATCTATCTATCTATCTATCTATCTATCTATCTATCTATCTATCTATCTATCTATCTATCTATCTATCTATCTATCTATCTATCTATCTATCTATCTATCCATCTATCTATCTATCTATCTATCTATCTATCTATCTATCTATCTATCTATCTATCTATCTATCTATCTATCTATCTATCTATCTATCTATCTATCTATCTATCTATCTATCTATCTATCTATCTATCTATCTATCTATCTATCTATCTATCTATCTATCTATCTATCTATCTATCTATCTATCTATCTATCTATCTATCTATCTATCTATCTATCTATCTATCTATCTATCTAAATGTGAGCAACTGAGAGGAAATTATGCTGAAAGTCCCGCCTCTAATACAAGCCTGCTTCAAATAAAGGTTGGACATCTTC